>JAODAL010040184.1:0-37162 GCA_025379985.1 Phyllomedusa bahiana
TCTCTCTCTCTCTCTCTCCCCGCCCTCCCCATTCATAAGTAAGTGTGTTCTCTCTCTCTCCCCCCCCCCCGCCCTCCCCCATTCAAAAAAGAAAAGTTTTTCTCTTCTCCTCTCCCTCTCTCTCGCCGGGCCCCAAATTCATAATTTAAGTGTTTTCCCTCCCCCTCACTCCTGCCCCTTTCCCTAAGAAAGTGGGGTTCTCTTTTCTTTTCCCTCCCCCCATTAAGTAAGGGTTCTCTCTCTCTCCCCCCCTCATTCATAAGTAAGGGGTGGTTCTCTCTCCCCTCGCCTCCCCCATTCAAAAAGTAAGGTTGTTCTCTCCTCTCCTCCTCCCCCCCCCTCCCCCAATTCTTTTTAAGAAAAGTGTGTTCTCCCCTCTCTCTCGTCCTCCCCCCCCATGAAAACAAATGCAGGTATTGGATCCCGGGAACCCACCGCAAGCGAGGGTGTAAGCCGTCCCAGGGGGCGGAATCTAAGTAAAACCCCGGGTTTTTTTCACCAGAGCCCCCCCAAAAAAAAAAAGCGGGATGGCCCTTGCTGGGGGGGGGGGGGGGGGGGGGAAAACTCCCCAGGCCCCGCCCCATTTGCGTGACTTGCTTGGGGTTTGCAAGCCAAGGAAATGCTGGGCCAAAAACGTAAGCCCTTTAGGCGAAGTGGGGGGACGGGAAAGAGTCAGGGAAAGGCGGAAAACGGTTCGTGGCAAACACAGGACCAAAAAAGGGTTTCCCCGGTTCAGGGGAAGTCAGGCAAAAAAAGCAGAAGAAGTTTTTCTCTGAAGGCATACACACAAAAAACCCGGGCCAAAGGTGACCCGGGAAAGGGAAAGGGGAGTTAAATAGGGTCACCTGCACCCTTTAAACCCAAATAAGGGGCGTATCCCCCTTTAAATCCTCGAGGGGCCGGCGCCCGCGCGCCAAAGGGCCGCGGGAAATCCCGCAAACCGGGGCCGCCGGGAGAACGGGGGGGACGCGGGAGCGGGGAGAGGTAAAGACAGGCGGGGAACCCGCCCCCGGGGGCCCCGCGGGGGGCCGCCGGCCCCGCGGGTGGGCCGCACGATGCGCCCACAGCCCGGGGCGAGGGGCTGCGGGAAACCATCTGGAAACAGTACCCCCCCCCCCCCCAGGCCTCCTCCTCTTTCTTTGGTTTCCCGGGGGAACCCGCAATAACGATACCGCGGTCCAGGATTTTTTTTTCCTCAGGTTCCCAGGTCTCCCTCCCTCCAAAAAAAACCAAAAAAAAAAAAAATTCCCCCCCGGAATTTTTTCAAACCAAAAAAAAAAAAAAGGGGAAATTGGGGGGGGGCCCCGTTTAACAACCCCCCCTAACCGACCTCACACCCAAGATCTCTTTTGAGGGCAAAAATGTTGGAGGCTACGGGACTCAGGAGGGGGAAAGGGGGCAACTCTTCTGGAGAAGCTTTCAAACACAGGGGTTTCCCGGAGGGATACATGAAAAAATTTTGGGACCCCCCCGCATGGTGGGTGGGAGTGGGAAAGCTTATACGTTTACCTGTGTTTTAAATACGGCTCAGGATTTCAAAGGGCCCCCCCAGAAGCGCGGCCCAAAGGGCTTGTAGCTTGGGGTTATTTAAACCTGACATTTTTTGGCGGACACCCAAAGACTTTGTCTGGGGGGGAAAAAAAGTTTGGGAGCGGGTTTCTCCTCTTTCTGTCCGCCCTGACCCTTTCCCATACGGACAGCAGCATGCTGCGGGGGGATTTACGAGTTTTTTCCCCCCAAATGCCAGAAAATTTCTTTTTGGCCCCCGGGCATCAACAGGAGGGCCCCTTTGGGGGGGGAGGGAGGAGGGCAAGGGGGAAGGGAGGGGGGGGGGGATGCCGACCAAAAAACAATAAAAAAGGGAGACCCCGCCGGAACCCCCCCAGAACCAGTGAGTTTTTATGAAAATTCAGCCCGGGGTAGGGGGTTTGGGGCCCCAAATTTCATCCGGGGCGAGCAAAACAAAATGAGGGTAAGTAACTACCCAGAATCTGATTGACTCTCTCTCCCTTTTGCCCTTTGGGATTGCGGAAGGTAGGATGAAGAAAAGTCAAACCTTCCCCTTTCAACCCGGGAGCAAGGCCGCGCCAGAACTTGGACACGAACTGCACCCCACGATCGGGAGACAAATGTGGGGGGGGGCAACCGGGGCGGGCGAAAGATGGACAAAAGAACAGGGGGGCAGGCGTGGTGGGGAAGGGTAACCCGGGGCAGTGGGGTTTGAATTGTGACATTTTCGAAAACCTTTCCTTAATGACCCAGATCAGGGGTTTAAAACCCAAGAGGATGGAAGGTCGGGTGAAATCCCTCGCCACATGGGCCCAAATGGGATACTGGGCTTTAGGCAGGGGGTGCAGAAAGCCCAGGGCCGTGGTGGGGCAACCTTTTTCCCGGGCACAAGTAGAAAAGGCATCCACGAATTCCAAAAATTAAATCTTTAGCCACCCCCGGGCCACCGGGTAAAACCGAGAAAATCAATTGAACGATCTACGGGCCCCCGGGAATGTCCTGCCAACAAAGAGCAGTGCCCCCAAATTTTTCGGGGATTCTCTTGCTCACGATTTGGGCCCAATGTAGGGGCCCCTTGGGGCCCGGGGGTTTTCTGCCGAAAAGGGGGACCGGTGGCCGCTGGGATCCCGGGGTTCCGGAGGTAAAAAAGGTTGGGGCTGCGGCTCCTTTTCCCGTGACGTCAGGGGCGCGAGAGAGAGCATCTTTCCCTGGTTTTTTTTCGGGGGGCGAAAAAGGAAACCGGAAGTTTAAATTCTTAAAAAAAAAAAGAGACCACCGTGCTTTCCGGGGAATTTAGGCGCTGGGGCCCCACTGAGATACGAAAAATTTTTTTGATCCGTATATACCCCAAAAGGATGACGACTCCCTCCAAAGATGCCGCCAAATCTTTCCCGGGGCCCTCCGGGGTAGCTAGTAAAACTCGGGTCCCCCAATAGCATAGTTTCCTCCCCCGCCCCACGAGAAGGCTTGGAGAAGAAGCCGCAGGTGGGTGGTTCTCCCCTTTGGGGCCCTTTTTGGAAATAAGGATAGCTCCCCGGCACCAAAAAGAGGCGTTTCCCCCTCCAGAGGGGGAAAAAAGGGTTCTCAGGGTCTGGGCGTGTCAAAATAGGTTTTCGGAAAACAAAAAGGGCCCACTTCCAAAACCGAGAAACCCTTTCGGCCCCCCGGGGGCCAAATTTGGGATTAACCTTTTTCCTGGTTTAGGGCCCCCAATTGGAGCCACCAGAGTAAGAAGTGAGGTATAAAATGTCGATAATAATTTGCAAAGCCCCAAAAAACGTTGTATGGGTCAAGTCCAACAGGTCGTGGCCTTGCAGGAAAAGCAGGGCAGCTTATGGGGTCCTTTTTTAGGCCCTCGGGCGGAGACAATGTAAACCCAGGAAAGGCAGACCTTTGGGTTTGGGGGGAACAAAAACACTTCTCCCAATTTGGCATACAGGCGGTTTGCTTTCGAAGGCGTTGCAGGACCCTTTGGGGCCCCCTGGATAGAAGGGTCCGGAGGGCAGGGAGAAAACCAGATGTCCATCCAGGTTAAAAGATGACACAGGGGTAGAGGGAGGTCCCTGAAATGTCTTTACCCAAAACCCCTGAAAAACCCCGGGGGCAAATTGGGACAGACCCAATTGGGATTAACCCGAACTAAAAATGGCCGGCGCGGGGATTTTAACGCAGTCTTCCCCTCATCTCCCCCCGGATTCTGATGAGGTTGTTGCCCCGCGCAGGGCCAATTTTTGGGGAAAACCTTGGCTCCCTGTAAAGGTCAAAGAGTTCCCCCTAATTAGTGGCAACGGATACCCAATTTTTTCCACGGTAATCTGGGCAGACCCCCCGGGAGTCGATGCAAGGACGGGGAAAAAACCATCCTTTTTCTGTATGAAGAAAAACCCGGCTCCGGCCCGGGGGATGAGGACTTGCGAAAAAAAAAACCCTTTTTCAGGGTTTTCCACGGGTATTGTCCGACATGGCCCGAGTCTCAGGTCTGGAAAAACGGGTAAACTCTGCCCCGAGAGGCGGGTCCCTGGAAAGGTCAATGGGGCAGTCAAAGGGCGATGAGGGGGAAAGGGGGTTCGGGCCCCGGTTTTTTCCCAAAAGACTTTCCCCCGAAGTCCCCGTATTCAGCGGGGAAACCCCGGCAGGGACCCTGGATTAAAGTTGAGGTGGGAAAGGCCCGGGCTGGCCGCGGAAACTGTAAACCAAACGATTCTGGCAGTTTTTGGGGCCCAGCGTAGAACCCCCCCGGGTTTTTCCCGTCGAGGGGCGGGGGATGGAGCTGCAAACCACGGAAGCCCCCAAAAGGAAACGCTGAAGGGCGACCGAGGGGGGACAAGAAGGTATCTTTCCCCCTTGTTTTAAAAGCGCCCTACGCGGGGGGAAAAATGGCTTTTTTTACGGGGCCAAAGGGCCCCACTAAGAAGCTCGCCCTCACGGAGGATATCACCCGGGGGTTCTCCAGACCCGGGGCCCCCGGGAAGGCCCATACTGGGAAACCAGGGCGCGTGAATAAAGTTCCCCCCGGAAACCAAGTCCCAAAAAACGGGGGACCCGAAAAAGCGAGGGGGCCGGGGGACCAGAGAAACCCCCAACCTCCATAGTAAAAGGCGTGGAGAGGAAGTGTTTCCAAACCCAGGGACCCTCTTTCCCACAAAACCTAGGTGCCGGGGGGTTTTCCCCGCCGTTGAGGGGGAAGGGGCAAACATTGCGAAAGTGACCAGGCTGGCACAGTAAAGGCAAAAATTTCTCTGCCCAAAAAAACGGCGGGACAGCTCCCGTTCGGACAGGGTGTGGGCCCCGGGCCACCTGCATGGGGTTTTTCACTGGTAGGAAAACGGGCTCGGCAGCTGTGGTCTTTGGAAGCCGGACCAGGGGGGGCAAACGGGGTGGTCGGGGCGAGGTCCCCGTTCCTTTGGTTAAACTCCTTGCCGCTCGGGGGAAGCGAACATCGATCCCCGGGGGTAGGTGGACCAAATTTTGCCCAAAAGGGCCCGGGGTCTCTCTGGCCGCTAGGGGGGTCCTTTAACTCTGCCCCGGGCAGGCCCCCCCTTAAAAATTTGGGAACATAGAGCCGGCTCGTTCCAGGTCAACTCCGACGCCAAGGGGCCGAAAACGAACTGCGGGAGTTCCCCCGGGCAGGGAGTCACCCCTGGCGAAGATTCAGTAAAGCGGTCTCTCCGAGGAAGCCCGTTTTCCGGCTCTTCAAAGACATTGCGGAACCCCTGAGAGGGAAAACCTGTTTTTGGGGGAGGAGTCCGGGGGGCCCGTTGGTAGGCCCGGAGGCTGCTGCACATGGCGGGCCAAATGGTTCAGCTTCTGGGGGTTTTTTGCGCTATTTTTTTGTGACTGCTGGGCCCAACCCCAAACCGGGCCCGGGTGAGATTCCGGTCCCCCGGGGGGGGTGGGGGGGGGGGAGGTAATTGGGCGGGGTTTTTGGGGGATTTTGTAAAAAATGCAGGGAGTGGAAACCGCTGGCCACCGCAAGTGATGGTGTAATCCTTTCCAGGGGGGGGGGGAAAACTAAGTAGAACCCGGGTTTTACCAGAGCCCTCGCAAAGCGGGATGGACTTGGTGCGGGGGAGAACTACCGGTCGCCCCACCGGGGTGACTTGCTTGCGGGGGGCAAAACCAAGGCCGTGCGTGGGGTACAAAATCGTAACACGTAGGGGAAGTCGGGGAAGGCAATAGGGCAGGCAGGGAACAACGGTTTCGTGGGCAAGCAAACCCGGACCGAAAAAAAGGTTTTTGGGACCCCGGAAATCAGGCAACAAGGCAGAAGAAGCTTTCTCTGAAGGCATACCCGGGACCCCAAAGGGAAACCCGGCCCAAAATGACCCGGAAAGGGAAGGGGGGTTAAAAAGGGTCAAACCCGCCAGCCTTTAAAAACCAAATATGGGGGTACTGCCCCCCCTTTAAAAAATCGAGAGCCGGCCCGCCCCGTGCCTAAGGCGCGGGGAAACCCCCACAAACCCGGCCCGGGCCCGGGGGAAGGGGGGGGAAAGTGGGGGCCCCGGGGAGGTAAAAAAGAGCAAAGGGGGGGCCCCCCCACCCGCGGGACCGGCAGGGGCCGCCGGGGCCGACGGGTGGGCCGCACGAGGGGCGCCCCCCGGGCCCGGGGCGGGGGCCTTTCCGGGGCCCCCTCGTGACACCCCAATCATAAGTAAGTGTTTCCTCCTCACGTCCCCGCCCCCTTCAAAAGTAAGTGTGTTCTCCCCTCCCTCCCTCCTGGCCCCCTTCATAAGTAAAGTGTGGGTTTTCTCTCTCTCTCTCGTCCTGCCCCATTCATAAGTAAGTGTGTTCTCTCTCTCTCGTCCTGCCCCATTCATAAGTAAGTGTTCTCTCTCTCTCTCTCTCGTCCTGCCCCATTCATAAGTAAGTGTTCTCTCTCTCTCTCTCTCTCTCGTCCTGCCCCATTCATAAGTAAGTGTGTTCTCTCTCTCGTCCTGCCCCATTCATAAGTAAGTGTGTTCTCTCTCTCTCGTCCTGCCCCATTCATAAGTAAGTGTTCTCTCTCTCTCTCGTCCTGCCCCATTCATAAGTAAGTGTTCTCTCTCTCTCTCTCTCTCTCTCGTCCTGCCCCATTCTTAGGGGAATTTTTCTCTTTCTCTCCTCTTCGTCCTGCCCCCCTTCATTTAAGGGGTTTTCTCCTTCCCCTCCCCCCATCGTTAACTTTCCATTTTTCTTAAGGGAAAAAGGGTTCTTTTCTCCCTCTCTCTCTCGTCCCCGGCCCCCCTTCCCTAAGTAAGTGTTCTCGTTTTCTCTCCCTTTGTCCCCGCCCCCCTTCATAAGTAAGGTTTCCTCCTCTCCCGTCCTGCCCCCTTCATAAGTAAGTGTGTCTCTCTCTCTCTCGTCCTGCCCCATTCATAAGTAAGTGTGTTCTCTCTCTCTCTTCCCCGTCCTGCCCCATTCCTAAGTAAGTGTGTTCTCTCCCCTCTCTTCCCCATTTCCCGCCCCATTCCATAAGTAAATTGGGGTTCTCTCCCTCCTTTTCCTTTGTCCTCCCCAATTTATAAGTAAGTTGTTTCTCTCACCTCTCTCCCCCCGTCCTGCCCCATTCGTAAGTGTTTTTCTCTCTCTCTCTCCTCTCTCGTCCCCGCCCCCCTTCATAATTAAAAATGTTCTCTCTCTCTCTCTCTTTCCCCGTCCGCCCCAAATTTATAAGTAAAAAAGTTCTCTCTCTTTCTCGCCTGCCCCAAATTTAAAGTAAATGTTCTCCCTCCTCTCTTCTTTGTCCTTTCCCCCTTTATAAGTAAGTGGTTTTCCTCTCTTTTCTCGTCCCCCCATTCATAAGAAATGTTTCTCTCTCTCTCTCTCTCTCTCCCTCCTCGTCCTTCCCCCCTTCTTAAATAAGTGTTCTCTCTCCCCTTCGTCCCTTTTCCCCCTTCCCAAAGGGTTCTCTCTTTTCTCCCAAAACGTCCCCCGCCCCATTCATAAGTAAGCCCTTCTCCCCCTTCCCCTCTCCCCTCTTCGTCCCGCCCCCTTCAAATAAAAATTTTTTCTCTCTCTCTCTTTTCCGCCCCATTCCAAAGTAAGTGTTTTTCTCCCCACTTCTCCTTTCCCCCCGGGGCCACCCTTTATAAGTAAGGTTTTTTTCTCTCTCCTCTTCGGGCCTGCCCCATTTTATAAGTAAGTTTTTTTTCTCTCTCTCTCCCTTCCTGGCCCCCATTCTAAGTAAGTGTGTTCCCCTCTCTCTCTCTCCCTCCTGCCCCATTAATAAGTAAGTGTGTTCTCCCCTCTCTCTCCCCTTGGCCCCCCTTCAAAAAAAAGTGTGTTTTCTCTCTTCTCCTCTCGTCCTTGGGCCCCCTTTTTTTTCCAAAAAAAGTAAGTGTTTCTCTCTCACTCTCTCTTCCCTCTCGTCCTTGGGCCCCCCCCATAATAAGGTTTCCCCTTTTCTACTCCCCTCCCTCTCTCTTTCCCGCCCCAATTTTATAAGTAAGGTTTTTCTCTCTCTCTCTCTCTCCCCTCTCCTTCTCTTTTCGTCCTTTCCCCATTCAAAAAAAGTGTGTTCCCCTCCCCTCTTTTCGTCCTGCCCCACTTTAATAAAGGGGTGTTTCCCCTCTCTCTCCTCGGGCCCTGCCCCATTCATAAGTAAGTGTTTCTCTTTTCTTCCCCCCCCCGTTTTTTCCTGTCCCATTCAAAGTAATTCTCTCTTTTCTCCCCTCTCTCATTGTCCTGGCCCCCCCTTCATAAGTAAGTGTTTCTTTTCTCCCCTCTCTTGTCCTGACCTTCATAAGGTTCTCTCTCTCTCTCTCGTCCTGCCCCATTCAAAAGTAAGTTTTTTCTCTCTCTCACTCTCGTTCCCCCCCTTCATAAGTAAAATGTTTTTCTCTCTCTTTTCCCCCTTTCCCGCCCCCATTCATAAGTAAAATGTTTCTTTTCTCCCCCTCTCTCTCTTTCTCGTCCCGGGCCCCCCTTTTTTAAGTTTAAGTTTCTCTCTCTTTCCCCCGTCCTGCCCCCCATCATCGGGTGTTCTCTCTCTCTCTCTCATCCTGCCCCATTCATAAGTAAGTGTGTTCTCTCTCTCTCTCTAACTGCCCCATTCAAAAGTAAGTGTGTTCTCCCCTCTCTCTTTTCTCCTTCCGCCCCTTTCCCTAATAAGGGGGTTTTTTCTCAAACACTCTCTTTTCCTCGTCCTGCCCCCATTCATAAGTAAAATGTTTTCCCCTCTCCTCTCTTTCTCTTCCCTCCGGCCCCCTTCATAAATAAGTGGTTTTCTCTCACCGGCCCCTCTTTTCTTTCCCCGTCCTTCCCCATTCATAAGGTTTAATGGGTTTTCTCTCTTTCTTTGTCCTGCCCCCCATTCTTTAAAAAATGTTTTTCTCTCTCTCTTTTCTCCTTTGTCCCCCCATTCATAAGTAAGTGGTTCCTTTTCTCTCTCTCGGGCCCCGCCCCCTTCATAATAAGTTTTCTCCTTTTCTCTCTCTCTCGTCCTCCCCATTCTTAATTTAAATGTTTTTTCTCTCTCCCTCCTCGTCCTGGGCCCCATTCATAAGTAAGCGTTCTCTCTCTCTCTCTCTTTGCCTCCCCTTCATAAGGGAATTTTTTCTTTTCTCTCTCCCCTTTTTCCTGGGCCCCCTTTATAAAGTAAGTGTTTTCTCTCTCTCTCTCGTTCCCCGGGCCCCCTTCATAAGTAATTGGGGTTTTCTCTCTCCTCCCTCGTCCCGGGGCCCCCTTCATAAGAAGTGTGTTCTCTCTCTCTCCTCCTGCCCCATTCATAAGTAAGTGTGTTCTCTCTCTCTCTCTCGTCCTGCCCCATTCATAAGTAAGTGTTCTCTCTCTCTCTCTCTCTCTCTCGTCCTGCCCCATTCATAAGTAAGTGTTCTCTCTCTCTCTCTCTCGTCCTGCCCCATTCATAAGTAAGTGTTCTCTCTCTCTCTCTCTCGTCCTGCCCCATTCATAAGTAATTTGTTTTTTCTCTCTCCCCTTTTTCCGGGGCCCCCCCATTCATAAGTAAGTGTGTTCTCTCTCTTCATTTGTCCTGGGCCCCCTTCAAAAAGTAAGGGGTTCTCCTCCTCTCTCTTCTCTCTTCCTGTCCCCCTTTTTATAAAATAAGTGCCTCTTCCCCTCTCTCTCCCCCTCGGGCCTGGGCCCCCCTTTATTTAAATAAATTGTTCTCTCTCAAAATTTGCGGGCCCTGCCCCCTTCATTTAAATTTTCCCCTTCCTCATCTCCCCTCCTCTTTGGGCCTTGCCCCATTCATAAGTAAGTGTTCTCTCTCTCTCTCTCTCGTCCTGCCCCATTCATAAGTGTTCTCTCTCTCTCTCTCTCTCGTCCTGCCCCATTCATAAGTAAGTGTTCTCTCTCTCTCTCTCGTCCTGCCCCATTCATAAGTAAGTGTTCTCTCTCTCTCTTTTCCCTCCTCCCCCCTTCATTTAAATAAGTGTTTCCCCTCTCTCCTTTTCTCTGCCTGGGGGCCCCCTTCATAAGTAAGTTTTTTCTTTTCTTTCTCGCCGCCCCATTCCCTAAGTAAAATGTTCTCTCCCTCTCACGTCCTGCCCCCCTTCATAAAATAAGTGTTCTACCCCTCCCCTCTCTCTCTTTCCCCGCATAATTTAAATGTTCTCTTCTCCTCTCCTCTCCCCCCCCCTTTGCCCCCCCGGCCCCCCCCTTTTATAAGTAAGGGGCTCCCCTCTCCTCTCCTCGTTTCCCGCCCCATTCCCTTTAAATAATTTTCTCTCTCCTCTCGTCCTGGGCCCCCTTCAAAAGTGTGTTCCCCTCCCCCTCTCTCTTTCTCCTGGGCCCCAAAACGTAAAATTTAAACGTTCTCCCCTCTCTCTCTCTCCTCTCCGCCCCATTTATAATAAGTGTTTTTCTCTCTCAAACGCCTGGCCCATTCCCTAATAAAATTGTTCTCTCTCTCTCCCCTTTTGCCTTTCCCCCTTCATAAGTAAGTGTGTTTCCTCTCCTTTGTCCTGCCCCCCCCTTCATAATAAGTGTGTTTCTCTCCCCTCTCCTTTTCCCCCCTTTGTTTCCCGCCCCAAATTTTAAGGAAAGTTTTTCTCTTCTCTCCGCTTTTCCCCCCTCGGGCCTGCCCCATTTTATAAGTAAGTGTTCTCTTCCCCTCGCTCCCCTCTCTCTCCTCCCTCTTGTCCCATTCATAAATAAATGTTTCTCCTTTTCTCTTCCCCTCTCTCTCCTTTTCTCCGTCCTTCCCCTTCATAATTTAAGTTTTTTTCTCTCTCCCCTTTTTTCCTGGGCCCCCTTCATAATTTAAATGTTTTTCTTCCCCCTTCTTTCGTCCGGCCCCATTCATAAGTAAGGGGGAGTCTTTTCTCTTCCCCCGTCCCCTTCCCCCTTTATAAGTAAGGTGTTTTAACCCCTCTCTCTTCATCCGCCCCTTCATAATTTAGTGGGGGTTCTCCTCTTTTTCTCCTTTTTTCTCTCCGCCCCCTTCATAGTTTGTTCCCCTCTCTCCCCTTTGGGCCCCCGGCCCCCATTCAAAAAGGGAAGTTTCCGCCCCATTCATAAGTAAGTGTTCTCTCTCCTTTTCCCTCCCGGCCCCCCTTTTATAAGTAAGTTTCCCCGCCCCTTCATAAGTAAGTGTTCCTCCCTCTCGTCCTCTCTCTCCATCCTGCCCCATTCCCTAAGTAATGTTCCTCTCTCTTTTTCCCCTCCCCCCCCATTCATAAGTGTGTTTTCTCTCTTCCCTTTTCTCTCTCTCTCCCCTTCTGCCCCCTTCCCTAAGTAATGTTCTCCTCTCTCTCCCCCTCTCTCTCTCTCTCCTCGTTGTGGGCCCCCATTCATAAGTAAAATTTTCTCTCTCTTCTCCTCTCTTCCCCCTCCTGCCCCATTCATAAGTAAGTGTGTTCTCTCTCTCCCCCCTTTTCTCCTCTCCCCGTTCTGGCCCCCCATAAGTTAAATTTTTTCTCTCTCTCTCTCTTGTCCTGCCCCATTCATAAGTAAGTGTTCCCCTCTCTCCCCTCCGTCCCCCCCCATTCCCTAAGTTTAAATGTTCCCTCTCTCTCACTCTCTCTTTTCTTTTCGCCTGCTCCCCCCCATCAGGAAGGGGTTTTCCTCTCCTCTCTCTTTTTTCGTCCTGCCCCCATTCATAAGTGTGTTCTCTCTCTCTCTCATCCTGCCCCATTCATAAGTAAATGTCCTGCCCCCCGTCCCGCGATCCATGCTGCGCCTCGTCCCGCGATCCATGCTGTCCCACTCACCGCCGGGCCACTTCGGGCCATGCCGTCCCGCGATCCAGCCGCCGCTCATCTCCGCCGATCCAGCCGCCGCTCATCTGCGCCGCTCACCTGCGCCGATCCAGCCGCCGCTCACCTCCGCCGATCCACCTGCTGCCGCTCACTGCAAAGCGCAGCTGATACGTACCAGGAGTGTGGAGCGCTCTTGGACAGGTGCCAAATGCGGACTCCATTATCTCCTATGGGCTTTCACTTGCGTAAACCGCAAGAAGAATTGACATGTCAATTCTTAAAGCGGATGCGAAAAGCGCAGTGCAGGATTTCGCCCGCAGTTACGGCTTGATTAAGGGGCGGGAGGGGGGTGTGGTGGGGGTGCTGTGGGGGAGCTGCCTGCCGGCCCCATAGACATTGCATTATTCACAGCGCGTACTCGCCGTAAATAATGTGCATGTATCTTCCTCCCCCCGCTGCGGATTCGCCAAACGGGGGGAGAAGAGACGGAATCCATAGTTCTCTATGAAAACTGTGGATTACCGAATGATGGAATGGTTTTGGACCGTACTGCAGGCAAATCCGGCCGCAGTCCCCCCGGCTTCCAAAATCAGTCCCAAAATAAGCCGTGTGAACGAGGCCTTACAGTGAAAATATTCACCAGCAAATCCAGTATGTGCAAACATGAAATGTGTCCTATAACTCAGGGAATGTGAGGGTTAGGCCATGTTCACACGGCTTATTTGGATGAGGTTTTTGGGGGCATTTCCGCACCCCAAAACCTTTCCTGAAAACACGCTTCTTCAGAAGAGTGTCACGTTCGTGTCATTGGTCTGGTCGTCCGAAGGGCCGCTCGACCGTAACTGCGGGGCCTTTTCTTTATTTGTGGAACACTGTCTTCTTTCTGGGACTTTAATTGAAACCCGGCCAACGCCGTGGGCAGGAGCTTTCCCCGCACTCCGGGTTAATCTCAACTCTCAGGATTACAGTTCTGCTCCCATCACCCCTGCTCTGTTTTCCTCCCTCCCTATTTATAGCCCCATTCCTTCAATCCTTGCCTGCAAAAGGTTTTTTTCCCTGTTTGTTCGCCGTATTTGCTTTTTTGGTTTCTGTGCTTTCCTGACCTTTGGCTTGGGACCCTGGTTTTCCCCCTCTGTCTCACGCCTCTGTACCTCGTTGCCCGAACTGTTGCTGACTTTGGACCCCCCCACTACGTTTTGTTTGGTGTCTTTTGCCTTCTGTGTCACACTTATATCAGTGCGCTACAGTCTTTGTTTGGGGGCCCGGCCCCGTTAAGGAGTCGGCTTCCCCAAAAGGTAGGGACAGGGGCTGGGATCAGAGTCAGGGCCCACTTGTCTGTGTGTGTCCCTGACCGGTCCCTGACAAGAGGTTTTAGAGGCATTTTTCAGTAAGGTTTTGGATCAGGTTTTCGACGAGGTTTTCACCCATACAACTTAATAGCCAGGACAAAAACCGCGCCAAAAACGACGCTCAAAACGCGCCTAAAACACGCTTCAAGAATTGACATGACACTTCTTTTTCAGCGCTTCCAAAGAAGCATGTTAAAACCTTGTCGTGTGTGAACTACAACGAGGTTTTACATAGGAATCAATTAAATGAACCGGAGGCGTTTAGGAAGCGTTTTGGACGAGGTTGTGGGCGAGGAAATGCTCCGAAAACCTTGTCCAAATAAGCCGTGTGAACAAGCCCATAATCCTGTCTATGCGGGCTCTATGCTGCTACGGAATGGTTTCAATTCTCGCCCCTTTGTCCGCACCCTTAGAGCAGGCTCTGTGGTTGATTACTGCAAATTACAAAGATTACGTGAGTTCTAGATGAAGAAGATAAATCCATGAATCCTGTTATTATCTTTGTTTAAAAAAAAGCTATTATAGCAGAAACGACTTGTACACAACACATGAATGCCTGGAAGTGAGCGTCTACATTTTATCTGAAGGACCAGAGCTTTAATGTTTCTTGAAATCAACTAATTGAGACTTCAGAAGATCTAATGATGGGCTTTAATTACGTTGGTTTCACAGCTCAATTAACATTCCTCTTGTTACATTTTCTCTTAAACTGATGCTATTTCTCACGCTCCTGCAGTGTTTCTCAACATAGGGCTCACCTGCTATTGCCAAACTACAGCTCCCAGCATGTCCTGAAGCACATATGGTAGTTGCAGAGCATGTTACAGGCCACTGCTGTAATACAGTATGTAGATTTCTTCTTATTATTGTTGGTGTTTGTATATGGTGCTAATCTTCTATACAGCATATATTCTTCTGATCAGGGGTCTAACCAGAATTCATAGGGCCCATGTCAAAATGAGATGAGGCCCCATCCCTTAGTGATCATAAACTAAAACAGTGGTGTACGTAGCAATACTTAAAGATATAAATAATACTGCCATATATCAGGGAACTCATATACAGAAGTTCTGTTGCTTATCCATGTTGTGGAAACCAAAGCTTATAACCTGACTTAAAATTCATCCATTGCTTTTAGGAATGACTCATATGAAAGCTGAAACCCTCCCAAATGAGGTTTTATTAACGAAAATAAATTTGCTTCTCTGCTGAAATGTTTATCATTTAAGGAACCCAGAAAGGTCAGATTTTGGCAAGACAAAAGTTTTGTCGCCCACAGAAAGTAATGTGAAAATCCAACAAATAATTCACTTCAAATACAAAGATATGTTTCATAACATTGGTGAATGACGCTGTGGTTCTATTAGAGCCATATTTAATATTTTGTGTGACATCCATGAGCTTGAAGGACTGCATCCATGTGTTTCGACAATGATTCATACAATTTGTTGATGAAGACATCAGGAATAACAAAGAATGCAGTCTTTCATGCCTCCCAGAGTTCATCAAGATTCTTTGGTTTGTCTTCCAAGCTTCCTCTCTTTTCCTACCCCACACATGCTCAATGATGTTCATGTCTGGTGACTGGGCTGGCCAGTCCTGGAGCACCTTGATCTTCTTTGCCCTGAGGAACTTTGATGTAGAGATGGATGTATGAGATGGAGCACCAGCCTGCTGCAAAATTTGACCCCTTTTATGAGAGGGAATGTAAGAGGTAGCTAAAGCAACCAGCTACAGCACTTGATCCCAACAAAAAGGTGCAATGTTCTTGTCCCTCATTGAGGTCCCTTCAACCTTTGGACCCCAAAGCAGCCGCTATGGCTATAGTTACTCCCATGCTACTGTTCCATGGATAGGGCCAGGAATATGTTAAGCTTCAGCTTACTTTGTGGTAAAACCTCTTTAAACTTTCCCCATAAAAACTTGTCCATGTCTATAAAATAAAAGATAATGCTAGCATCTAATGCCTAGATAATATTGCTTTGTATTGTCTATATAACAGTATCAAAAAATATTTAAAGAAGTGCACAGATTATACCACTATGTACTAAGGGAGCTAAGCAATGCCATAGACAGGCCCCTATTCTTAATATTTATGGACTGCATAATAATGGGGTATGTCCCAAAGGATTGGCGCATAGCAAATGTGGTGCCAATATTCAAGAAGTCAAAAAGTGATCCTAGAAACTATAGGCCGGTAAGCTTAACCTCTGTTGTGGGTAAAATGTTTGAAGGTTTTCTCAGAGATGCTATCCTGGAGTATCTCACTGAAAATAAATGTATAACGCCGTTCCAGCATGGGTTCATTAAGGATCGGTCCTGTCAGACTAATCTCATCAGCTTCTATGAGGAAGTCAGTGCTAGACTGGATCGGGGTGAGGCACTGGATGTCATATATCTAGATTTTTCTAAAGCGTTTGAAGAGTTATAGTCGTCCTAAACTTCTTTCATTTAAGGATTATGGAGGCCACTGTGCTCTTAGGAACCTGAGTGCTGCAGAAATTCTGTTGTAACCTTGGCCAGATCTGTGTCTTGCCACAATTCTATCTCTGAGCTCCTTGGGCAGTTCCTTAGACCTCATGATTCTTATGTGCTCTGACTTGCACTGTGAGCTGTGAGGTCTTATATAGACAGGTGCATGCCTTTTCTAATCAAGTCCAATCAGTTGAACTAAACACAGCTGGACTCCAGTGAAGGAGTAGAACCATCTCAAGGAGGATCAGAAAAAAAATGGACAGCATGTGAGTTAAATACGAGTGTCACAGCGAAGGGTCTGAATACTTATGACCATGTGATATTGCAGTTTTTCTTGTTGAATAAATTTGCAAAAATATCTACATTTCTGTTTTTTTCTTTCAAGATGGGGGGTGGGCAGCGTGTACATTAATGAGCAAAAAAAAAAGAACTTTTTGGATCTTACCAAATGGCTGCAATGAAAGAGAGTGAAAAATCTAAAGGGGCTTGAATACTTCCCGTACCCACTGTATGTGCAGAACCTTAAAAATGTATCACAATTATTCTACTATCGGGTACATATATAACTAGGGACAACCAAGTATAAAACATTTAGAACCGGCCTTAAAGGGGTTGTCTCACTACAGTGATTCTTCTTACCTCAGTCCTGTTTTCTTGGTTTCACTTTGAATTCAGGGACGTGCTTTTTGGCTTCTACTAGGCTGAAGTAGAAGCCAGGACTGTAGCTATAACAACCAGTGCTGGCAGCCTATCAAGATAGGTCAATCAGGTCTGTAGCCATAGTGACCTGAGGAGCTGATGCAGCCCATATAAGAGGGGATATCTAGGAATAGGTAAGACACTGTTAATGGACACATATTGCAAAGTGACTTGTTTTTACAAGATCTTTAACATAAAACACAATCTTTGTAGTGAGACAACCCCTTTAACTTTATATCCTAGAAAAATAAACTGAGACTGTTGCTCATGTGGACAATGTTGGAAACTTTCATCACTTTGGATGCATGTCCATATACAAGCACCTTGTAACATCAAGCTATAACCTGACCTGAAACAAGCACATAAGTAAGGAATAAAGTAAAAAAAAAAAAGCATAATTTGTCACATGAACACCAAACTTTTTTGCCACATTGTATGATGACTGCAAGATGACAGGACATACAGAACAAGTATATTGTAGAAACAGAAATGCAGATGTATTTATTTTGTGAAATTCACACCAATAGGTTTTAACCAAAGTTAAAGGGACATTCCCTTTTTATTAATTAGCTTTAATCACTTAAAGGGGTTTTATCGTTTGAATTGTTCGTGCTCTTCAGCTAATTCTATGAGATTGAATTTGAAATCCAGGGGCGAGTCTCTTCTCTCAGCAGGCGTGTTTCTCCTCTCAGCAGGCGTCTCTCCTCCCAGGAGGCGTGTCTCTCCTCACTGAAGACCTGTGACATCATCATACTGTGTGAAGCAGGAGAAGGGAAAGGTTGTCTGGAAAGGATAGCTATGCAGCCTCCTGTAATATTCTTTTGTCTGAGGAGCCTTCAGCTTCAGGCTGCACAGGCTCCTTGCTGTGCTATAATCAGTTATACACACAGCCTGAACTGAGGAAACACATGTGAGGAATGCACACGGCCCCCCCTCCTCCTCACTCTGTTATCAGGCAGGAGACTGTATGACTGTGTTATATAGAGGGAACACAGGACATAAGACTGTTATATGAGGGGATCTATGAGTTAAACAGTCAGTAATTGCCCAGATCATTCACCTTAGAGCTGGGCGATGAATATAGAGCCAGCAGCCCTCTTCCAACGCTGGTTTCAATATCGGTTTTAAGAGCTCATAGGGGAGTAAACACAGAGTGGGCAGGCAGCCAATCATAGCGCAGGGGGTGTGTCTTGGGCATTTCCTGTCTGGAGGGCAGTGGATTCGTCCCAATCTAGTGCCTGAATATGAAAATTTCAGTCAGCCAATCACAGAAAAGGGGGTGTGTTCCGACTAGCAGCTGCAAAAAATAGCTATTCATGCACAGAAAATCACATATCTACTAAACTAATTGACTTAGGTAATGCAAACCAATTACAAAAGTGCTTATTTTTACTGTCCCCATAATCTGAGACATGATCTTTGTAGCAAGAAAACTCCGTTAAGGTCTGAGCCTATTTCAACTAAAGGACCTAGCCCTTTTTATAAAATCCGACATGTGTCACTTGATCCGGGAATATCTATTTAATGGTTTTACCTATTCATGTGATTTTGAGATTGTTTGTACTTGTGACATTGTACTTTAAATTTGCAATAAATTTAAGTGAAAACAATCCTTGTTGTTTTGTGAAAAATATCAAAATATTGTGAAAATTTGAAAAAAAATTCTGTGTGTAATATATATAGTCAAACCCAACAAATGAATCAAAATCTACCATATGTCTACATTATGTAGCATAATTTTTTAAAGAATATTTTAGTTTTTTTTTTAGGACATTAGGGGGCTCTTACATTTTGTAGCAAATTTTAACATTTTCAAAAAATTTGCAACACAGATTTTTTTAAGGACTAGTCGAGTTCTGACGTAGCTTCGAGGGGCCTGTATGTTAGACACCCTCATAAATGACTCCATCTAAGAAACTTAACCTTTAGGTGTTTGACAGAAATTAAAGCAAAGAGGTGCAATTTCAAAATGTCACTTTTTTGCAGATTTTTAATTTTTATCCATTATTAACTGGAACACAGTAAATGGTATCAGGAAAATGCAACTCAATATTGATTCTGCCATTTTTAGAGATATCCCACATGTGGCCCTAGTGTGCTATTTGACTCAACCACAATGTTCAGAATAGGAGGAGCTCCTAATGGAGTTTGGGATCTTATTTTAAAATTTTATTCTTTTTCCCATAAAATGCAGTTTTATCTGTAAATGTTTCATTTTTACAAAGAATCCTGGAAAAAGCACCCCAAATTGTGTTATGCAATTTCTTCCAAGTTCGGCAATACCCTGTGTGTAGGTGTAGACTGCTATTTGGGCGCATGGCAGGGCGTACAAGGGAAGGAGTACTCTTTGACATTTGGAACGCAGATTTTGGTGGGTGCCATGTCGCATTTACAAAGCCCTCAAAGTATCAGAACAGGTGACGCCTTCCAGAAGTTGCCCCATCTTGGATTCAACACCCCCCATGGATCTCATCTATGGGTATTTTGTGCATTTTGGTTGCACAGTTGTTTCATAGTTTTTTTAAGCTTAGGGCCATGAAAATAAAGAATTAAAAAAACAAAAAAAAAACAACTACAGGTCATTGTTTTTGGGGCTACATTTTAACAGCATTCGCCGTGCGGCACAAATGCCAGGATAACCTTATTATGCAGGTCGGTACAATTATAATAATATAAATTTTATATAGTTTTTTTTATGTTTTATTACTTTTACACAATAGAACTGGGCTTATAAAAAATTGCATTTTTATGTTGTTATAGGCTGAGAGTCATAACTTTTTATTTTTCAGTATATGGAGCAGATTAAGGGCTTGTTTTTTTTGGAATGAGTTGATGTTTTCATTGGTGCCATTATGGGGTTCATATGACACTTTCATCACTTTTTATCAATGTTTTTGGGAGGCAGAATAAACAAAATTATAGCAATTTGGTAGTGATTTTTATTTTATTTTTTTACAGCAATCACCATGCGGTGTAAATGACATATTCACTTTATTCAGCAGTTCGATACAATTACAGCAATATCCAATTTGTATATATTTTTTTATATAATGTTTTACTGCTTTTACACAATAAAAATACTTTTAGTTAGAAAAGAAAACGTGTTTGCATCTTCATAGTCTGCTTGCCTTAACTTTTTTGTTTTTGCATATAAAGAGTTGTGCACAAATACAGCAAAAAACCCCAAAAAGGTTATAGGGTTAGCAGTACTCCCTTAATACAAAAAATTCTAGCCAGAGAGGGAGAAAAAACTAAAATATAACTTTTTATTAAATATATAAATAAAATACTAAGGACCGAAAAAAAGTTTTTTGTGTGTTCTTTTCGGTCCTTAGTATTTTATTTATATATTTAATAAAAGTTATATTTTAGTTTTTTCTCCCTTTCTGGCTTAGAATATAAAGAGTTGTGCCAGGGCTTTTTATTTGTGGGACAAGCTGCCATTTTCATTGATACCATTTTGGCATTTATATGACTCTTTGATCTCTCTTTATTCCATTTTATGTGCAGCAGGAGAAACAAAAATTGCGATTCTGCTATTGTGTTTTTTTATGGCGTTCATGTTAAAATAACATTTATTTCACTTGTCCCACTATAGGACTATTCTCAGCGATCACTAGATTGCTGGTATAACCCAGGTATTATAAGCTTACATTGCAGCATGTCTATGCTGCAGTGCATTATACCAACTGTCAGTCATCCTATCAGACTCAGCCCCAGCTGCTATGACAACCACCGGGACCCCGTAATCTCATTGCGGGGGTTCCAATGAAGAACAGAGGGAGCTCCTTCCCTCTATCATGCTCCTTAGCTGCTGTTATCTCCGTTCCCGACGTCAACTGTAGGAGCCTTGATGTCAATAACCAGCTGTGCCCGCATGATTGCCACAACGTTCTTGTACGTCATGGTGCGTTAAAAGGCACTGCACCGTGATTAACAGCAATGTCAGGGTGGGTTAAGGGGTTAAATATGTAGGCCAAAGTAAATAAAGATTATTACCACATACATTGCTGTTCCGATTTTTCTTCACTTAAGGGTTATAGCAGTTCTTATCTCCTGCTTCCCTAGGTTACCAACCGCCTCTCCCTGCTCAAAAGTCATGACTGGGATGGTGACATCACTCCCTTCTGTGTCTTATCAGCAGCTCAGGAGTTTATTTATGTTTCTTATTGACAAACTAAGGCCTTGTCCCCACGGCACCGGTTTGTGGCCGCTTATTCAGATGGTTTGCAGTTTTGCAAACCGTATGAAAACTGGCCGCAAACTTTTACACGGGCCGCTATGGAAAACCCGTGCAGCAGTCCCCACAGGTTTTCAGCCCAGCGGTTTTTCCGCCCAAAAAACATTGTACATGTTCATTCTTCCATCCGAAAACCGTTTAACCGTCTGGTTTATGAACATGTCAGTGGGAAGTGGGAGGCCCCCGCGGCCGTGTGCACAAAAAACGGACAAATGCCGGTCAGATAAACCGACCGGTATTTGTCCTGTGCTGTGGGGACGCACCCTAACCCTTTAGAACTCTTTAACCTTCTGCCCCGCTGTTTCCACCCTTCCATTACTAATGCCCCTCTCACAGGCTGAGCTAGGTAAAGCAGAGCTGGAATGTCAGTCACTGCTGTAGAACTGCTCACAGCCTGAACAGGAAGTGGGAGCTTGAAGCTGGGGGGAAAGAGCAGGCTCCATAAAATAGCCAAGTGAGAAAACCCCTGTTAAACAAAATAGTAGCAGCAGAGACTTATGGATATCCAAGTGCAGCCGTCAAATGGGGCCTGGAAACAGATCTTTAAAGTGTATTTTAAGCAAAGAAATTATTAAAAAAAATAGTTCTCACTGTACGGTTTTTTATGTTTCCTATATTTCTGGATGACGCAGCATGAACTACCCAATGCCCATGTTGCATGTTGAGCACATAGCACAGCACAGGCTCTGCCCTCTAGAATCCAGCAGATATAATTCCTTGCTCCTCCTATTGATGGTCGGCACAGAGGGTACAGTCTATGGGAGCCCAGAAGACAATGAGCTTGTTATGTCACGTGAATTTCATGAAGACAGCAGTGTCTAGAAATACAGGAAACGTAAAAACATATTATGTTGTTGGTGGGGGTAGTGTCACAAGTCATGGACTGTCCTCCTGGCTACCTTATTGCCGCGCTGTCTTCCCCGTCCTTCTGGCTGATCTTTAGGGTGCACACATGCTCGCTCTTGACAATTTAAAGGGCCAGCAAATGCCACCCAGCTTTCCCAGAAAATGACCTGTTCCCCACCTTTACTTAAAGGGCACCTCCTCTTCCACTTGCTGCCAGATTGTTGGTGTTCCTCACGGTATCTACATCGATATTCTGTTCTAAGGGTCTGACCTTTTGGCTTATTCCTGACCATCTTGTTTGTCTGCTGCCTATCTGGACCTTCTGCCTGTAACCTGACTTCAAGAGAACTCTGCTTGTGACCTGGCTATATCCTCTGTCTTCTCTGGTACCTTGTCTGTCTTTCAGCTGTCAGAAGGGTGATCATGTTGGGGGTAGTGACCTAGGAGCTTCCTGCAGATCAAATCTCCTGAATAAGGGGTTTAAAGGTAGAAACCATAGGACTCCTTAGACTTTGCTCCTTGGTGTGGTTCTAAGGAAAAGCTCATGGCTGACTTAGGGTATGCTATACAGTACAGTCTGACCAAGGCCAAAAAGGATTGTTTTTTTTTAGCCTCCTCTGAGTGAATAGAGCCCAATGGATTTGCTTACTGTGTATACCAGGGTCTCTTCTTGGCTTGCACAGTTGCCATAGATCATTGATGTAATGTGACCAGGTGTTCATTGTGCATAAAGGGATGTTTTCTACCAGGTGGCACCTCAAACATTCATCCCCATGCATCTCTATGTTATGTTCTATTTTAATTGCAGACTGAATACAAATAACCTGCTGCTGTCTCCCTCAAATCACAGATTCATGCAGAGCTTTTGCTTGGATCTCAAAGGAGACAAATTACTTTTTTCCAGTTTTCCGAGACAGAGACGTGCGGGGAGCCGGGGAGGGAATCTGTAGCCGAACAGACGTAGGTCATATTCTAGTAAACAGAACTAGAGAGGAAAGGCAGAGCATTCCCCGTCCTCTCCCAAAAAATCATGTCAGATCATAGGCAGAGGGTCAATTTGGGATGAGGGAAGGGTATATGTATTGTGTAAACTGATGTTATCTGGGGGCGGTTTACTGTGTTTACTGAGAGTTTACATACCCCTGTTTCCCCGAAAATAAGACAGTGTATTAATTTTTGCTCCTAAAGACGAGCCAAGACTTCTTTTTAGGGGATGTTTTTTTTTTTTATGAACAATAATTCACATTTATTGTTGAACAAAACATCAACATGTATTAATATACTGTAGTGATTTCATCACAAACATTAGCATAAGCAGCCAAACTCTGAATTGCATAAAAAAAATGCACTGTGTCTTATTTTCGGGGAAGCAGGGTGGGACTGCAGGTAAACCAACTATGTCCACTTCCCTTGAGTGTTATAAGTGACAGAAATCCATGATTTTGTTTATATCTGGTGAACACTAGAAGTGCTCCCCACTATGCGGCCACTGAAGAAGAAATGCCCGGTCGGCCCAAAACATCAGCTACTTGCTGGGAATACCGGTAACCAAACCTGTGGAGATCAATGCAATCACTCTCACCTACCATAGGAGGGGAGGAACACTTGTACTGGGGTGACAATTCCCCTATTTAGGCTAATTTAGGCCAAGATTGGCAGCAACTCTTTCTACAATAACTTTCTGCATTGCATTTTCTTCCATGTTAATGACATATTAGTATGTAGTGCAATAACTTTGATAAATGCTCGCTGGAAGAGCTTTCGGGTGCACACGTGGCAGTCAATGACTTGCCCTTTGCCGTAATGAATATTTCTAATGCTGGAGACATGTTTAATAACCATAATTTCTATGCTTGTACTTGTTAAGTAAAGTATAGCAGCTCGGCCTGCGCCTAATGATGTTGCTTTGATTATAAGTTTACACCTCACCTATTCCCTTAGGCTCATTATTTCCGGCAATTAGACTTAAAGCGTCTGAGCATAACATACAATCTAAGGATGTTAAACCATTAGATGAAGAGTCACTATTGCAGTGACAGAGCCATTAACGCCTCAAGATGTTAGTGTAGGTCACATGTGTCAAACTCAAGGCCTTTTGGCTGAATCCAGCCCATCACGTCATTTAAAGGGGTTTTGCCACGAAGGAAAATTGACGTGGGAATCTTGCAAATTAAATAACAAACATTTTCACCATTCATCATTATTACAAATTCTGGACCGTTTTTGTTTTAGCTGCAACTTTAGTGATCCATTGTTTACAGCTCGTCTCCAGGGCTGTGAGCTCCTCACTCCTGGCCGCACATGCTCGGACATCACCTCTCTTCTCAGGCAGCTACTGAGTGTTCAAACCCCAGGTGCTGTCTTTCTACTCCCGTTCTCTGTACTCCTTAGTAATTAGTCAAACAGTGCAAATAAATAAAAAAGAAACCTCAATGAGGTCTGTGAATTGATAAAGAGAAAAAAATCCACAGGTTTGGTTCCTACAGGGATTTGAACCTAGGACCCCTGTTGCTGTGAAGCAAAAACTTTATCTCTCAGCTACTCACAATGCTTTACATAAACAGACCTTTCTTTGACTACAGAGAGGAAAGGCCTGGTGATGTTATCCTGCTGGGTCACATGATATGCAATTCAAATAAATCACACACGTCCCCTTCTGAGGACACAGAGCTGAATTGCTGGATGCAGGAGGTATGAAATGAGATTGTGGCAAAACCCCTTTAATGAGGCCCTCCAGAGCTTAGACACAGTGACCAGGGATTGACAAGGTTGGACACAGAAGGCCTGGACCTCCACTTTTCGAGGAGTAGGCAGCCAGTGCTTAGCAGAAGCAGCAGCGCCATCACTGGGAGCGGGCGCCATCTTGGATTCCAACCTCTGCCACGTACTGCCACATAGCTTTGTTCAGCAACTCACAGGTCGTGGCACAACTCTTATATATAACATTGGCCAAAAAATAAGAATTAATTGCTGCTGGGTACTGCAACACTCGGTTTATAGTTAAGGGATCTCCACTCCCACCAGTCAGTTGTGCATATATTATATATATTATATATATATATATATATATATATATATATATTATATATATATATATAATATATATATATATAGCGAAACTGGTGTTATTAAAATATATTTCCTTTAATTATCAAAAATTCTTAAAAATAAGTCATTTAAACCGTAATTCACAGTATGTCCATATGCAATGCTGTTTTTCATAAACATATACTCAGCAGTTTATGTAGTGGCTATCCATGCCGTTCCACGGGTAATTCAATAATCATGCTTCCACGAAGGTAAGCTAGAGACGCCAACATCCGAGCAGGATGAGACACGCAGACTTACAATATTTCAGGGATAACTCCTCCACTTCTTCAAGTACATAAGTCAAACACAGCAACTTGTTTAAATAGGTAAGTACAAACAAGTTAACCCTTACACCTCCATGTCAAATTAAACCATCATAAAAACATTTTAAGATTAAAATTTTTTATTTAGACCTATGGGGGGGAAGAGATTCTAGGGTGGAAATCCAGTACGCTTCACGTTTTAAAAATCTATCGGCTCGCTGTATATTATCATTGCCGAAAATCCTTGCTAGAATGCACCAGGGGAGCTGACATCCATCATGCCGGACATTAACAAAATGCCTGGCCACAGATGTTTCACCCAAACTTTTTTTAGTAGCAGTTTCTTCACTCTTAGCTCCTAACTGTTGTTAGGATGTTAGTGTCTCTAGCTAACCTTCGTGGAAGCGTGATCATTGAATTACCATAAACTGCTGAGTATATGCTTATGAAAAACAGCATTACATATGGACATACTGTGAATGACGCTTTAAATGTCTTATTTTTTAAGAATTTGTGATAATTAAAGGAAATATGTTTTAAAGGGGTTTTGCCAGGATCTCATTTCATACCTCCTG
This sequence comes from Phyllomedusa bahiana, assembly GCA_025379985.1. NCBI lineage: Eukaryota > Metazoa > Chordata > Amphibia > Anura > Hylidae > Phyllomedusa > Phyllomedusa bahiana. The sequence goes on from JAODAL010040184.1 coordinate 25,186, forward strand.
CATCCAGCTTTTCAGCTCTGTGTGCTCAGAAGGGGGCGTGTGTGATTTCTTTGAATTGCATATCATGTGACCCAGCAGGATGACATCACCAGGCCTTTCCTCTCTCTGGTGTAAGAAAGGTCTGTTTATGTAAAGTATTGTGAGTAGCTGAGAGGTAAAGTTTTTGCCTACAGGTACAAGGGTCCAGGTTCAAATCCCTGCAGGAACCAAACCTGTGTTTTTTTTTCTCTTTATCAATGCACAAACCTGATTGAGGTTTCTCTTTTATTTATTTGCACTGTTTGACTAATTACTAAGGAGCACAGAGGACGGGAGTACAATGACAGCACCTGGGGTTTGAACACTTAGTAGCTGCCTGAGAGGAGAGGTGATGTCTGAGCATGTGCGGCCAGGACTGAGGAGCTCTCAGCCCTGGTCGTATCCCCTGGAGACGAGCTGTAAACAGTGGATCACTAAAGTAGCAGCTAAGACAAAAACGGTGCAGAATTTTTAATAATAATGAATGGTGAAAATGTTTGTTTCATTTGCAAGATTCCCACATCAATTTTACTTTGTGGCAAAGCCCCTTTAATGACACCCGTATAATGGAACATGTGACACATATCATAAAGGGTTATACGTTTCACTCCGGAGCTACCAAACATTTTGTAGAACAACACGAGGGACACCAAGATAGTTTTAGGCCTCGTTCACATGGCTTATTCTGCCGCGTATTGGCGCCGTACTGCGCGCCGGATTTGCGCTTCAGTACGGCGCCAATCCGTGGCAGCAATTACGGTAATCCACTGCTCTCATAGAGAACAGTGGAATCCATCGCTCCTCCCCGCTCGGCGAAGCCGCCGGGGGGGGTTAATGTGACATGCAGGTTATTTACGGGGCGGACGCGCCGTAAACAATGCATTGTCTATGGGGCCGGGAGCGGCGCCCCTGCCGCGCTCCGGCCCCGCCCCCATCCCGCCCCTTATTCACGGCGGATTTGTGCGCTCAATACGGCGCACAAATCCGTCGGGAATAAGCCGTGTGAACACGGCCTTAGGTGTTTTGCACTGGAGAAGGTTGATAATCGTAGATCAGGAGGGGATAGACAGCACGCAGTGCGTATGCTTATTGGATCTATGAGTTAGATACACGCATCCCAGCTGGTCTTAACTTCAGTAATGATCTAGCGTATATCTATTAAGCATATCTCTCCACATAATCTGCCTAAGTGTAGCATAATGTATTTATATATCGCTATGTTTATAACAGTACTAGTACGAATATGCATGTTTTTATGTATGTATTTTAAACGTATGTCTAAAAGGGATGTGATGTAATGCATTTAGCACCGCCCTATTTCCCTATAAAAGCAGAGTAATGAAGGGATCATGCATTACCGTGAACAAGGGTGCGCTCCTGCACCAGAAACACGTCGGTTGTTTTTAACTTGTTTTGTACCTTCCATTGTATGGATCTTAAAGCACTTCAATAAATTTTGGATTATTTTCACTGTATGGCGCTGGACCCGAAGATTTATTCCTGTTTATTGAGCAAGAAGAAAGACAGACAATGAATATCAGTAGCTTTATGTCTAGAAACCCAGTTATGTCATACATTGCAGCCACTTTTTGAAAGGCCACTGTGTAATATGACATGGCCTGCAGGGGAATATACAGTATGTCTGGCCACAGCTCCCTCTGGTGATAGCAGCTAATTACGAGAAGAAAGTCTACCCTGTGTGCTTGAACCCATACACTTACAGGAAACCCACTGGACCCTGCCTTTTCCTGGGCTGCCAGCTATCATGGCAACCCTTTGGTATCCTACAGAATGGTCCCTCTACTTACAATATCAATTGGTTCCGGGATGACCACTGTGCGCTGAAACCATAATTCTATAGAAAACTGGTGATTGGTTCTAAAGCATCAAAATGCAAACGTTATGCAAAATGAAGATTAAAAGGGGTATGCCATCAAATTCTGATAGGTGCAGGTCCCACCTCCAGGACCCACTCATATCAGGAATGAACCCTTGAAATTCTCAGCTCAGAATGGAGAACTAATCACACATGCGCACTCTCTATTCTGTTCTATCGGAGTTCCAAGTACAGCCAAACACAGTGCCCACCTGTACTCAGAACTCCCATAGAACACATCCCTCTTTACTTTACTGAGACTTTTGGGACCCATTTCAGAGATAGGTGTGGGTTCCAGAGGTGGGAACCACCCTTACCATACTTTGATTGCATATCCTCTCTATATTCCATCAAAGTGTGATATGGGAACATCCCCTTAAATCTTTGTCCACACGGCAGGGACAAAATACTGTTCGGATTCTGATTCAGAATCCGCGGTTTGAGGATTCACCCATCCTCCTTTACCATTGACTAGCACACCTTCTGCCTGAAATCCGGGTGGAAGATTGTGCGTGTTCCCAGTTTTTCAGAATGGCGGCGGTGTGAAAATCCGTCCGGCTGAAAATCCGTTCAGTGTAGACTACTGGGCAGATTTTCTATTAAAGAGAACCTGTCACATAGTTTTTGCCCCCCTTGCTGAGGACAGAACAAGCTAGTGTCAGACCTGCTGTTTCCAGCACTGTGTCCCTTATTCTGTAAGATGCAGCAGTTTTCGTGTATTTAATGCTTAAATCTGCAGTTTTCAGCCAGAAAAAGTGTCATTAAAAGTCAGTTTTTTCAAACCCCGCCCACCTGAGACTAGCCCCGCCCACCTCAACTAATAAACCTATTACTTTGAATAGGAAGAAAAATGTGAATAACTGCCAGTGGGTGGGGCTAGCCTTTGGTGGGCGGGGCTAACACCTACTCATGAATAAGATTTGAGGGGTAAATGCTCTAAACCTCCAGCATCTTACAGAATAAGGGACACTGCGCTGGAAACAGCAGGTCTGACACTAGCTTGTGCTGTCCTCAGCAGGGGGGGCATAACCTATGTGACAGGTTCTCTTTAAATTCTATGGGGATGGTTGCTTGTTTTTAATTTTTTTAGACCGTTTTCAAATCCGCAAACCATCTAAAAATCTGACAAAAAAACCATGGACGTACCCTTCCAATGCACCACATGTATCATAGTGTTGCTATATCTAGTGCATATTAGAACTGTCTTCTGTAACTTTATGCCTTTTATAAGTTGGTTTACTTTAGGCCGCTAACTGCACCAACATTTTGGCACTTTTTTTTGGCATCCAACATTGCACCCTAAATCACACCCCTTTCATCAAGCCACACCCTTTTTTTACTGAGACCATACCTTTTTTTCATGGACAAGATTCAGAAGTGTCTAGAAACTGTCTGAGGCTATGTTCACATGGCTTAATTGCGGGACGTATTTCGCCCTGCAATTACGCCGTGTGTACGAGGGCGGAGCAGGGCAGGGGGGGGCGGCAGCTCGCCGGCCCCATAGACATGCATTATCCACGCCGCGTACGCGCCGTGAATAATTCACATGTCACTTTCTCCCCGCTCGCCGTATTGTCCGAGCGGGGAGAGGAGACGTAATCCATAGTTCTCTATGAGAACTGTGGATTACCGTAATGAATGGGACGGATTTCAGCCTGTAATTTACGCAGTACGGGGCGAAATACATCCCAAAAAAAGCCGTGTGAACATGACCTAAAACGCTTAATAAATGTGATATAAAGCAAATACACCATTAGTCTTGATGCAAATTGAAACTGTCTTGATAAAGCTGCCATTGTAGTGTGTTTACGATTTGCCTATTAACTTCTACCTCACATCTGGCTGGTAAAGCCTTTGGCAGAAAAATTCTTTAAACAAGTGCATGTGTTTCCAGTAGTTTTTTTTTTTTGGAAGTTTTTTTTATTTTGTAAAACCACAACTGGCACATCAGCCCTGCCGACGGGAAAAGTAATGTCAGAGAAAAGCCATCTTCAGAACTGTGGCCAACTCATTTTTATTTATTTTTTTTTAAAACAATAGTATCCCCCAAAAGTGTGAACTTCTGCTGTTGAAATGTTCTGCATTTTATTTATTTGAACTACATTGCGGTTGTTATATTTAGCAGTAATGTAAGTGCTGATCACCGCCTGTGACGACATTAACATAATCCATTTAGGGTTCATTGCCATCACCAGAAGTACGGTCAGACAATGTCACATTAAGCTCCATTTACAGAATGTTATGTCTCGGATATGGTTGTGGCAATTTCATTAATGTGTCATTTGCTTGTTACATGGGTCATAGGAGAAGATATTTGCATGTTTTAAAGGGGAAATGCACCTTTTTAAGGCTGGGTTCACACAATGGAGCAAATTTATCAGGGCTGTCTAACTCTTAGGCCTTGTCCACACGGCAAGGGTTTGCTGCCGGTTTTTGGAAGGTTTTTGGATTTGAAAACCGGCTGCAAGCCAGCTGACAAACCATTAACATGGATCGCTATGGAAAACCAGTGCAGCAGTCCCTACTGCATGGGTTTTCCGCCCGGAGGTTTTTCAGACCACCGGCCGCCCGAAAAACATTGAACATGTTCAAATCTTCCGTCCGGTTTTCAGGCGGAATATGAACATGTGAATGCGCAGGTGGAGAAAAGCCCGCCAGCCGTGTGCACAACCCGAAAACAGTGCATTTCGGACGGTATTTGCATTGTGCCGTGTGAACGGCCCCTTAGGATATGTTCATATGGCGTATTGCGGCAGGGGTAGAATTTATCTCCTGCTTTTGCACAAAAGCTTCACTACTTATTGGACACGTCTCGCTGCTCTTACAGGCTGCATGGTGAGATCACTCCCTGCGCTGTTCCTTATCTCAAAGACCGAGCTTGTTTACATTACTTAGTGACAAGCTTTAACCCTTTGAGCTCTGTAGTCTTGTGTACTATAGTTTACAAACCTCAATCATTCATTTCACTGTAACAAAATCAGCTAGGAATAGCAGAGTTGATCTGCTAATCACTGCTATAAAACCACAACCTGACCAGGAAGTGTGAGTCTAAAGCTGTGACTCTTTAAAACAGCATGGTGAGAAAACCCCTTTAAGAATGTGTGGGCAGGTCAAACAACCACCAAAACCATCCCTAGTCACATTACTTGCAACAACACTAAAGAGGTAGCCTGTTAACACCTCACTACCCCTGTCCCAGCAATCAGTGGGTGAAGCCATTAGACAGCACACACATTATATTCTACTGCGATGTACAGAGATTAGCGTCATTTAAAATTGGTCCTTGTCCACATTGGGACTCACTACCTAAAATTCACAATTAACCTATCTATGTTTTGGAGTGTGTGGGAAATCGGAGGAAACCCATGGGAAGAACATACAAACTTGTTGTCAAAGGTGGGATTGATCCCACGACCTCGACACTGCAGGGTAACAGTGCTAACCACTGAGCCACTATGCTGCACTGTGCGAACCACTGAGCCACTATGCTGCACTGTGCGAACCACTGAGCCACTATGCTGCACTGTGCGAACCACTGAGCCACTATGCTGCACTGTGCGAACCACTGAGCCACCGTGCTGCTCTGTGATAACCACTGAGCCTCCGTGCTGCTCTGTGAGAACCACTGAGACGCCATGCTGCACTGTACTAACCCCTGAGCCACCTTACTGCACAGACTTCAAGCCTGCAAACTCCAGTGATTAACAATGTTGTTTACTACCTATTTACTGGTGGTATGACGGTATTTTTTCCTCATGGTGGAGTTATTTAGACATGCTATATTGGGATCAATGGTATGGTGGTATTCAGTTATGGTAAGGTGGTAATAAGTGGTTATGGTATTATCTTTAGCGGTTGTAGACTATAGACTGATACACTAAGGCTGAGTTCACACCTTTTATTGCAGCGCGTACCTGTGCTCCGCAATATGCTTGCTGTTGAAAGTATGGGCTGGCCAGCTCGTACTTTCAACAGTGCTATAGCCCAGCCTCCCATTCAACCCAGTATTCCCAGGCAATTTTGCGCCACAGTACGCCCCGCATATACGTCATGTGAACATACCCTTAGGCCTTAATATGTCCCATTGAAATGAAAAAGATCAGTGTACTGGTTGACTATGACCTGTATTGTTAATAAAATAGAGCCTCTGATGTTAGGGCGAGATGTTGAGGGACTACATTAGGTACAGCTAGCTATGGACATTTATTGCTATAACTGTTCCTGGATTGTACACGCACTTCAGTCTCCACCTAACTGTGCCCGCTGTTTGTTCACTGAATCTTCTAGTAGTGAGTCTTTTTACTCTTCCACTTTGTATTACCGCTTCATGTGACTAATGATGATGTTGCTAGTTGTTGTTCGGAGTCCACAATTGTTGTTACACCTACTTGCCCCTGGTATGGTTATCTCCTGGTGTTTCTTTCTGGTACTTTGTTTGACTCGATCTCCTGATGTTTTTCACAATCTACACCCCTTCGTCTTCCTAACGGCCAATAACCTCCCTACACACTCCCTCTCTCTACGGGAACTGAACGGTTCCTCTCTTTTTCCCAGATTCTTCTCTCTCCTTCTCTTTCTCACTGTGTTTCCACGCCATCTGTTGCCTGGAGGAGGAACTGCAGGTTTAGGGTTACACTTTTTTTTCAGTCACTATGTGGCAGTAATACATGGTCATGGTGTGATAGTATTATGTGGTGGTGTTATGACTATAATTTCCGTATGCTCTATGGTTGCTATGAGCAGCAAAGACAGTCTTACCGATAGACAGTGTTCATACATAAGGCCCATTGGCTTTCCGGAGATGATGTGGTCTTCTAGTTTAATACATTTATACTGTCATTACTGCTTTATTTTGTTTATAGGTTATTTTCTGTAGGAACCCTCTATTTATGAGATGCAGACATTTCAAAGGTTGGACTAGCCCACCAGAGAATCCTGTGGTGGGCCCAAGCTCTGATACGATCATGGGCCCCAAAGGTCTAGCAGAAAACTTGAGGGGACATGTACGAAAACGGTCCAGGTCTAAGACTTTCTTTGTTGCCCAGTCAGAGCTAATAGCAGCCAGTCAGAGCTCCTCTTTCATTTTCTCAGAGCACTATTTTAAAAATTAAAGGGGGATCTCTTTTGCTAGGGGACAAAAAGACGTTTAGACCGGGAAAATTTTTCTACATGTCCTCATTGGAGCGGATTTTAGAACAATAAACCAGATATCCTATTAATTCGGTTTAAAGTGGACTTACAGAAAGTATCTAAAAGTGTCCCTGCACATGTCCTGTATAGATCAAGGGTGGGCCCAAACACGTTCTTTTGGTGGCCCAAAGGCTTTCAGTCTGATATTGGGCCCCTCTCACCCATCGCATGAACAGTAACCGAGAGATCAGCAGCGTTGCCTACATCGCATGATTACATAGTAATGGTTGTTTTATACAAATACAATTTTATATTACAGATAAGTCATGTTAAAAATTCAAAAGTGTTATAAATGCAAAAAAAATTTGACCACAAAAAAGATTTTAAAACATTGGGCTTTTTATTTTAAAGGCAATACAATATCCTTGTTTATACCTGTGTGAACAAGGCCACTGTAGTGTATAAAATGCGTAAGCGCACACATGTCAAGGACTAGATGCATCAGATTTTAATGGCATTTATGATAGAATTTTGAGCTTTTAACAAGAATTGTTGGATACATTTTTTTCTAAGATATTTAAGAGCTGCAAGAAAACGGCATCTGTACAATCGCAAAGCTGCAGAACTCCTCTACTTACCAGTGATCTTTTTTATTTATATACAGTATACACAATACATAGCTACAGGATCAATCAGCACAAGGTTTGCTTGCAGTCTGCAGCTATGGAGTCATATAGTTCTGCATAGCAGATGTACAGTGGTCCCTCAACTCACAGTATTAATTGGTTCTGGAATGACCATTGTATGTAAAGACCAAAACTGTATGAAACAGTGGTAATTGGTTCCCCAAAACACAAAAAAAAATGTCCCCCAAAATGCAAAAAAGAAGATTGGAAAATGAAGCGATTTTAAACCAGATAAAGTGCGTCCTTACATTTAACACTAGAAAAAGCTGCTAGAAGCTGGAAATGCCTTTCTATGATGAGGGCAGGAGCTTTTTTGCATCATGGACTTTATACACAATGTACCAGGAAAAAGAAAATGGGGACTTTACCTGCGCAAAAGGGGTGTCATTTGGGACATGTAGGGAGTACAAACATGTGAACCCCAATTATGAGTGAGGTGCAACTAGGGGGCCAAACATGCATGCACCCCACTAATACATGTAAGAGCAGTACAGGACATGTGTACCGCACTGTATGTAGAGAGGGTATTGACTGCCAATCATGCATGCACCTCACTAATACATGTAAGAGCTACAGGAAATGTGTATGCACTGTCTGTAGAGGGGCTATTAGCCCCCCCCAAACACTCCCTGCACCTCATTAATACATATGGCCGGGGCAGGACAGTAGTACCCACTGTACTGTGAAAGGCCTATAGACCCCCAAATCACTGCATGCCCAAATCATAATACATGTAAGAGCAGTACAGAACTGTAGAAAACCGCAATGTCTGTAGTGAGGTGCAATAGGCGCCCTTTACTGCATGCACCCATAATACATGTAAGAGCAGCACAGGAATGTAGTACCGCACTGTACTGTGAGAGGGCTATAGACCCCCAATCACTGCATGCACCTCACTAATACATGTAAGGCAGTACAGAACATGTAGAACCGCAATGTACGTAGGAGGTGCAACTAGGCCGCCATTTTACTGCATGCCCTCATAAAAAATGAAAGGAGCCCAGGGCATGTAGTATGCACTGTTGTAGAGAGGGCTATAGACTCCCAATCACTGCTGCCCTCACTAATACATGTAAGAGCAGTACAGGACTGTAATGCATGTATTGTAGAGAGGCCTATAGATCCCAAATCATACATGCACCTACTAATACATGAAAGAGTAGTACCCCAATTAGACTGCACTGCTCTGTAGAGAGGCGCTATTAGCCCCCCAATCACTACATGCACCTGATTAATTAAAAAAGAGCGTACAGGACTTTGTAGTACCCCCCAATGTACTGTAGAGGGGCGTATAGCCACTAATCAATGCATGCACCTCATTAAATACATGTAAGTGCAGTAAGGGAAGTAGTACACACTGTCTGTAGAGAGGGCTATAGACCACCATTCACGCATGCCCTCCTAAAAATTTAAAGAGCATTTAAGGGAATGTAGTAGTTGTGGGGAGGATATGACCCCCCAAAACTCATGCCCCTCTTAAAATCAAAAAAATCAACCCCCCCCCCCCCCCCCCCCCCCAAAAATTCCCACCCACCACCCCCCCACCAAAAAAAAAAAAAATGGAAAAAAAAAAAAAAAAAAAAAAAAAAAAAAGTATGTAACCCCCCCAAAAATAAGCGCCGGAAACAATGGCGCTTTAAAAAAAAATAATAAAAATAAAATACAACCACCAATCACTGCATTTCACCTCATAAATACATGTAAAAGCAGTCAGGACACGTAGTACGTATGTACAGAGGCGTACTAGACCGCCATCATACATGCACCTCATAATAAAGTAAGGAGACACCACATTTGTAGCACTGCTCGGAAGAGGCGCATTAGCCCCCAATCACGTTTTCACCTCACTAAAACTGTAAGGCAGTAAGGGGAAAGTAGTACCGCACTGTACTTGAGAGGGGCTATCACCCCATCACTGCATGCACCTCACTAATACATGTAAGAGCAGGAAACAGGACATGTGTACTGCACTGTACTGTAGAGAGGCGCTACTAGACCCCCAATCACTGCATACACCTCACTAATACATATAAGAGCAGTACAGGACATGTAGTACCGCACTGTACTGTAGAGAGGCGCTACTAGACTACCAATCACCACATGCACTGCACTAAGACAGAGCTTTTAGCAGTAACATGTTCATGATAATTAGTTGGATCTTTCATCACTCAAATGAGCCACATTTTAGCAGTGTGTGTGACATTGTATGGGGAGTGTGATCTCAAGAGACGCTCATAACCTTCAACTTATATTGTGAATATATATTTTTTTTATACAGCTAGGACTGCAGGAAAAGGGTCAAAGTTTTACATCTTAATCACCAGTCCATGCAATTGTTTTGAATCCTTTTCATTTATTTTTAACCTGGCACATAAATGGCTGTTCCTGTGTCTGGTGTAGAGATTACCATGGGCGGCATGTATGAATGGGGTTGTGCCAGATATCTGGTGTCTTTTCAGCCCGATATGAGTCGCAGCCACGTTCGCTTCGCTCAGATCCCTCCCGTACGCCATTATCAGGCGCATTACAGAGCGCAAGCGGCACTTTGTAATGCGCCTGATTTTTTGGGGTGGTGCGCACTAGAACCATACGAAGCTACATATTTATAGATTCGCTACGGCATTTCTAGGCGCATTACTACCGCAAAAGGTAGTGCACTTTCGGAGTGGTATACCTGAGCCAGAAATACAAGCGCTAGAATGCACCTGATGTATGACCCGTGGTAGAGCAGGTTCATAAATCAGGTGCATTCTAGGCTGTTATTATGAGCATGAAATTTGGCGTTAACACCTCAAATTTCATATATGCCACCCATGTGTCTATGTTCATTACACTCCTGAGATCTTGGTGCTCAGATATTTATGATATGTAAGATTCACACACCACACAAGTATTTCTTAGAACCAATATATGAAAGTGTGAATGAGCCCTGTTTTTAGCCCTTAGTATTCAATGGGTTAAACAGAAAAAAAAAAAATTTTGGATAATTCCCTTTTTTTCATATTTTTCAAAAATATTTTACAACTGTTTTTTGTTTGTTTTTTTTTTTTAGCAATTTTACCAAGACAGCAAAATAAATAGTTCCTTTTTTTGTTAAAGAATTAATATGGATAAAAGGTTAACTTATGGCAAAATATGGAACCAAAATGGGTGAAATATGGAACCCAAAATAGAATAAATTGTAAGAAGAAACATTTATGTTAAACATTTGTAGTTGATCTCTAAGGCCATGTTCACACGGCTTATTTCACCTCGGATTGCGCTTTATACGCAGCTAAATGTGCACAGCAATTACGGTAATCCATAGCTCTCTACGATCATATTGTTCGCGCGGGGGGAGAATTGACATGTCAATTGTTTGTGGCAATTATGTGCCGTTGACAATGCATGTCAATGGGGCCGGTGCCCAGCCGCCCCCCACCCCCTCCCCTCCACCCGTGCTTTGGAAATATGCGCTGATCAGTGCGTGCTTACAAAGCACCCGGTGTATTGCGGCGCGTACTATACGTGCCACAATACACCGTGTGAACATGCCCTAAAGGTATGTTAAAACGGCATATTTGAGGGGCATACTTCGGAAAGTAATTGTGACGAAGTACACCCTGCAAATACAGTAATATAATTGATCAGGTCCAACACTCATTGAGTGCAAGGTGGTACGGTATACTACTAAGGGTTAAAAATGTTTAATAATGTTTATTAATGTTTGCACTGTTTTCTGCTAGTCTTGCACTTAGAATGTTCTAGAAATGACCCCTATTTCACCCCTGTACTCAGCTGGTACCTTCTGCCCATGTCTGTAAATTGTGTATAGTCATGCTGTTTTGCAGAAATGTAACCAGCTGCAGTCACTCAATACTTTGGCAGGAAAAACCATGACAACACAAGGTGGGGTTAGATTAGGAGGTTATATAACATAGGTACATTTAATGTTCCTGGGTCTCTCTCCAGGTCTCCATCTACTAAGTGGAGTCTGGGTCTCTCTCCAGAGGAGATTGTCTCTCCACTGATATCCACTTTCAGGGTATCGGTGCCATCCTGACTTGGGCTGTGCTGCCTCTAGGCTTGTAGGTCAGCTTTAATCTTTTCTTCCCTGGCCGCATGGAAGTGGAGCGATAGAGAGGTAGCTATGCAAGGGCCTGGGTTTAGGAACATTACCCTGCCTCGGTCTGCAGAGTGGCTGCAACTGGAAGGACTGTGTTGTAACATGAAGGATGCCCACTGCCGTGTGTAGAACAACTTGCTAAAGAAAAGTAAGTGTAAAGGG
>JAODAL010040185.1:0-37162 GCA_025379985.1 Phyllomedusa bahiana
TTAGAATCGTTGTATACGAGCATCCACCATGATGAGGGTTAAAATGCGGTTCGTTTTTTTAAAAGGGGCGGGGGCATGGATCGGTTTTGGTGTTTTTGATTCTTGAAAATCCGAGTTTTCGAAATAACCAAACGTATTTGTCTTAAAAGAAAATTTTTAAAATACCCATGCCGGGGAAGGCTAGGGGCGGCTTGCGCCCCCCAGCCTACGAAAACTTGTTCGGCTACGGGGGAAAGACAAATCTTTGGAAAGAGACTGGGAGGGGGCTTGACAATGTGCAGTGCTGGCTGAGGTACTCGAGGGATGTCTATTTTTAGGACGGATCGAGGGCCCAGCTTGCCTGTCGGGAACATCTTAATAACACTGGGTTTAACATTAAAATTTCCTTTAAAGGATGAAAAAAAAAATTGAATTTTGGGACATATTTGAAATTGATAAAGGGAAAAGTGATTTCAAACGGATGTTCCCAAAAAGACACGCTGAAAATTCAATTACATCCCTCTTCTTTCCCCTAATCCTCAACTTTTTGGGCCCATCCTAGGGGGCAGTTCCTGCGCATGCGCAGGGATTTGCTCGTCTGAATCAAAATTTAAAAATCAAGCAAAGACTTAAAGGAACGTTCTCACACTTTGGGCTACAGTGGGAGAGTGATGAAAAAAGCATATCAGAAAGCCAAAAAACACAGAAACCAATTTGAAATCAAAAAGAAAAGGAAAAATGTTGGGAGTGTTCGTTTTATTACCACTATAACCAAAAAATGGCCCCAGTACGGAAACATCTTTAATAAGCTTTGGGGAATATGAAAAACTGCCCCCATTTTGGCCAAAGAAACATCTGATCCCCCCCTTATTAACTGAAAGGGAAAGGGTTAAAAATTTTGCGTGATCATTTATTTAGGAGCCACATTTGTTTCAAAAAGAAACCCTTTTGGGCACTAAAGGGGCCCCCTAAACAAGTTTTTTTCCCCCCGGGTGGAAAGGGTTGTCGCATGTTGAAACCCATGCGGGGGACAATTTTTTTTTTAAATCTGTTTGGTTCTCGTGAGTATAAAATCAGACCCTCCTCAAAAGCCATACTAAAAATGTAGTATTTTTATGGCCGTTGCCCTTGCCGAAATCGTAAAATAGGAAATAACCAAAACGCGAGTTGAAGGTACGAGTAGGGGAGCATGTACGTAAATTTAAAAGCAGCCAGGGGGTTAGAAAATAGCACCAAAAAAAACCCTCCCAAGGGAAACTTTTTAAAAAAATCATAATTGTAAGCTGCATTTTTTTAAGGAAAAAGGGTATTGATAAAATCCATTTAGGAATTAGGGGGGGTGATTTTAAACAAAGTTTTAGAAAAAAGGTAGCCCAGATGGATTGTAGCAATTAATACTAGGGCCCCCCAACCGGCAAAAAATGAAAAATGAATTTCGCACCATTCTTTTTAAGCTGCCCACTGTAGGTTTCTAGTACATTTTGTTGGAACCCCCTGTGCCCCTTTTTACTCTTTCCCATATTTTTTTTTTTATTATTTTATTTTTTTTTTTTTAAACTGTTTTCATTTCCCCCCTTCCCTTTAGTTTTGAGATTTCCCTTTTTTGCACCCAGGGGACACTTAATTTAAGCGCAGTGATACTTTGGGAAGGGAAATGGCCCAGACATACGAAAATTTGGTCTAGTTGCATGGGAGGGGCCAGAAAACCTGTGAAGGAAAAAGATGTATAAGTTTCATCAAACTATTTTAAAATATATATGTAAACCCGCCCCAACTACTATATAGGGGCTTTTTTGGGCCCCTGGGTTTTGTAATTTTAATGATATAAAATTTGGCCCTGTGGCATTCAATGTATTCAATAATGAATGTATGTGAGTTTTTGCGCCTTTGGATTATGTATTCGGGGTTTTTTTTTTTGTTTTTTTTTTTTTGTGTTTTTGGGGCCAAGGGTTTAAATAAACCCCAATTTTAAATTCTTTTGAGTACAAGGGCCCTGAATGTAGGTGTTTTCCCCCCGGGAACTAAATTTCGTGTTCGCTGGCCAAAATTTACATATGTTAAAGCTATCAGCTAACTATATCATGAAATACTGTTTTTAAAATTTAGCAAAAGGGTTTTGAGTGTAGGTTTTACCCTTTTAAGAATTGTCCCGGAGTTGTGCGCATGCCCCCGGCGGGGGAAAGGTACGGGGCCCCCGTTCTTTGGGATCTAAATTTCGCCCGGGGGGGGCATGTCCGGGGAAATTTTCCTTTTTGGGGGATGCGCGTTTTGCGCAAAACTGCCGGGAAATGGGGGGGGCAGCGTCCCCCCCCTTTCGGCATGATGTCGCGCCGATTGGGCCCGGTGGGGGGTAAAGATAAAACACTTTTTTAATGGGTTTGGGGGGGGAAAGGAAAACAAAGGGTTTTCACCCCTAGAAGCAATTTAAAAACAAGCGAAACGCGCGTTGGGGTGCCGGTGACACGGGATCCCCCTCCTCTTTGATTTAGGGTTTTTTACCGGAAAATTTTCGCTTTATTTCTTCCATATTCCCTGACTGTTTTTTCCTATTGCTTAAAATATCCTTTTTCTTAGTTTTAAAAAAATTTTTATTTATTGTAGAGGGGAATTTTTGTAAATTTTGAGCAAATTAGATGTTGGGGTATGGTTTGAATTTTTTGCATCGTACTTTTAGCAGTACATACAATATAGACTTTGGGACCTTAAAAGAGGGTTGTGTCGGGATAAGTTTTCACCGGCGGGTTCTTTTGGTGATTTTTTTATGTACCCGAGTCTTTCGTCCTTTTTAAAATTTTTTTTTGAACGCATCAATTTAAAAAATATAAATTTTTTTAATTTTTGATCTATGCTCTATTTTGGGGCTCTTGGGGTTTAAAAAGGGAATTGGGGGAGGGTGACTAAATTTTGAGAGGGGGCCCAAAAAAATAAAAGGCCAAACCCGGGTTTTGAATTGGGGAGTTCTATATATCTTTCCCAAATTGGGTAGAGACAGTAAGGAAAAATGGGGGGTTTTTCGCCTTTCCCTTTTTCAAGAAGTCATGAAGAGGTTTTTATCCGCGGCAGCCTGGCTTCATCTGTGGTTAAAAAGATCTTTACTTCCCCCCCTTTAAGGGGGAAAACAGAAATGGCTGGTTTAGAGTATTTCATCTTTTCAAAAATTTACATTTTCAGGAATTTAGAATGGGCCCTTGTATACCCGGGGATGGACTGTTTTTCCCGAGATGAGGGTTTCTGCACTGTTTTTAATCCCCCTTTTAATCATGGGAGTCAAAACTTGACCGGATGGCCTAAATGATGTCTTGGTTTTTTTCAAGGAAAAAACTTGTACGGAATGATAGTTTCTGAGGCAAGGGAGGGGCAGTCCGTGCAA
Organism: Phyllomedusa bahiana; assembly: GCA_025379985.1. NCBI lineage: Eukaryota > Metazoa > Chordata > Amphibia > Anura > Hylidae > Phyllomedusa > Phyllomedusa bahiana. The sequence continues at coordinate 3,350 of JAODAL010040185.1, forward strand.
AAGGATCTAACTTTCAAGGAAAAAATAACCCCCAAAAAGGCTCATACGCTCTCCTGTTTTTTTTTGTCAGGACTTCTGGGAAAACTTGGCCCTTAAAATCCCCTTTAAAAAAAAAAGGTTGAAAGGCTGTGAGAGCCCTAAATTTCCCAAAGCCGGAGCTTGAGGATAAGTTTTTTTTCCCAGGTTTTAAAAAACATCTGTGCCTCAAGTGGGGTTTCATTGGGAAATAAGTTCCTTGAAAGAAAAGTAAAAAACTGCTTTAAACTGGAGGCATTGGATATCCATTGACGACAGAAAAAGGACGAGGCCTAAAAAATTTCTTGATTTTGTTTTAAATTTTTTTGGGAAAAAAAGGCATCACAGTTTTTCCCCGATCACGTAAGGTGTTTGGTACCCTGTAATATGCAATGTCCGAAAATACAACTTTCTTAAAAACCATTGGACTTGAATGTGAGATTTGCGTTGATTGATGCCAAATGTTGAAGTGATCAAAGAGTTGATTACAAGTTGAAAAATCAGTCACAAAGAGAATATTTAATGTCCCCGCAAGGCTTGAGTCAACTGGGTTGGGGGGTTCTGTGCCCCTTTTAAGATCCCGTCCAGGGGGGCTGAGTACCAGATAAGTGAAAGCAAAAGGGGATTGACATCCCCTTTGCAGTGAGACACTGAAGAAGAATTGCAAAACCCTAGATGTGAAGTTGGCAGCTGAAAAAGGTACTGGCTTTGGGGAAAAAGCTTTGGGGACCCAGGTTTCCCTAATCCTTTAAGCAATGATGCTCCTGATCCTGAACCCCAAAAGTATTTTGGAGGGTTCACCAGGGATACTTTTCTTTGAACAGGGAAATGGGGTGTAAATTTTCAGGGAAATGCAGTGGATGAACCTCATTATCCACGAATTTTTTTGATTTTTTGATTTTCCCGAGATTCTTCTTTTCATGCTTAAAGGGGGGTTTCGAGGGAAGCAGGCACGGTAGCACCCCCCATTGAAAAGACATGTGCGGGGGCCCGGAAAGGGTGCCGACATATCAGACCTTTAGACCAAACTTCAGGGGTACTTGTGTCAAAAGTTCAGGAGGATTGCTTGATGTGGATAAAACAGTTATGCCAGGGGAAAACTTGTAAGCTTCTGTGAAATTGGGGTATTGTAGAGCATTATCGTTTTTAGAAAAATTTGCTTCAAGCAGATTATTGGGGGAAGTAGGAGGATGATAGTTTTACAGGTCCCTGATGCCCCAAATTGGGACAGGGTAGGTTAAAAGGGGTTGGGTTTGGCCCCTTCCATCCACTTAAAAACGCATGAAATTTGTCGGGAAAGTATGAACCGGTGGAGTGTTTAAAATTTTCAGAACTATCGGTGCACCTGTATCTACAAGGTAAGGAAGTTGGTGGCCATTAATTTGAAGATTGACGGTCAACACGGGTTCAGATTGACTAACAGTGGTGTTCTCTGAAGGATTGAGAAAAACGGTAGACATAGGTTTGCCGGAATCCTATGGATGAGAACGATAGGAGGTGTCTTGAGGTTGATAAGACGCATCTTGAGGAAATGCTTGTTTGCACTGACTATGATTAAGATTGGTAAATTGAGGTCCAATGAATGGATTGTTATTGTAGGACTGAGTTCTGAGTTGTGTTTGTTGGTTGAATTTTGATGGTTGAGATTCAAAAACTTGATACTGAGGTTGAAATTGATTATATGCTTGAGGGTATTGCGGTAGTTGCTGTCCATTGGTAGCAAGATTCCTTTTGTCGTCATGAGCTTTAGCGCGGCACTGCCTCATGATATGTCCGGATCGGTTGCAGTAAAAACAAGTTTTCTGAGTTCGGCCTTGTCCGCCAGGGTGTGTGTTCTGGAAAGGTCGCGAACTGTTATCTCGATTGGAGTCTGTAGGTTGATAACCAGGGAAAACTTGCATTGGTTGATTGTAGAGTATAGTGTCTGGCTGAGCTATAGAGACCTGTGGGAGCTCTTGAAACAGGGTCACATTAGAAATCTTCTTTAACTGTTGGGATGAATCAGTCTGTGCCTTTGCAATGGAGAGAAGTTGACTTCCGGTTAACTCTGCATATTCTGTTCGAATAGTTTCAAAGTCCCAAGTAGGTTTAAGTAAACCTACTGTATAACAAATGCCGTTGAAAAGAGGATTTTTTGAGCTTTAGTGTTCATGTCAAATCCATGGTCCTGGAATAAGGCAGACATCCGGTGATAAAAATTCTCCACGGATTCAGTAGGACTCTGAGTAGAATTGAAGATATTCACTGAGGAGTCAGCCAAGCGTTCCTTGGCCCAAGAATGAAGACGACGGCAGAACTCTTCCCCAGATGAGTAAGCACTGATGTCCTCAATAGTGTTGAGCGATTTTTATCGACAAAGTTGAAATCGGCAAGGTTTTTATGGTGATCGAAATTTTCAGATCATGTGATAATTAAGGTTAAAATCTGTGAAATAAACTATTAAGATCGCGCCATTTTCGGTGCTTCCTGTAATTTTGGCGGCCAGCAAATCAGATTACAGAATAGAGCAGGGTGAGATGTGTGTGCGACGCTCTGACTGGGATGTGTATGGTTGCGATTGCTGGAAAAATCACATGACCTCGGGATTACATAGAACAGCGTTTTTCCGTTCAAACCTTAGTGTCTCTCACGTCTCATAGGAATAGGACGTGCGCTCTGCCTGTGGCCAAACAGCTCAGCGAAATTAGTCTATTTCGCACAGAGAAACCTCTACTATTAGCTGTGATCCTTCCAATTTAGTTAGATTAGAGATTTGAAGATTTTATGTAGTTAGTAGAGAATTTTTAAAGCAGCATCTACCGCTGTAAAAATCACAGGGGAGCGGGGGGCCGCGGGCGAACACAGCAAGCTTTTATCTATAAAGAACACTGGATAAAGTTCACCAAGACTTAGTGTAGACATTTCACTGCAATAAACTTTATTATTAACAGTTGCTAATTTAAATATTTCCTGGATATTGGGCAGCCTGAACTTATATTGGATACAAAATCATTTCTAGTAACTGCAGGTCTCTTTGTTTGGTGCAAAACTCCACTTTATTATCAGTATACATTTCAGATAGGTGTTCATTTTCAATTTTACCAATTCCACCTGTGTTGATATATTCCACCTTGCAGTTAAAATTTCAATCCAGCAATCTTGTAGTCAGCACAGGTTGTTTGTTGCCAAAAATTTCCGTGTATCATACGAAAACATAAACAGATACGTTTTTTGGACTTTTGCGCACCCAGCTTTGTTCATTGACGCAGCATCCACGTTAAATCTTAAAACAGCAATTCTATAGTCACCACAGGCGAATTGAAAGGTGCAAAAAATACCGTGTATTATACGAAAACATAACAGATACGTGTTTTTTGACTTTTGCGCACCCAGCTTTGTTCATTGAAGCAGCATCCACGTAAATCTTAAAACAGCAATTCTATAGTCACCACAGGTGAATTGAAAGGTGCAAAAAATACCGTGTATTATACGAAAACATAACAGATACGTGTTTTTTTACTTTTGCGCACCCAGCTTTGTTCATTGATGCAGCATCCACGTAAATCTTAAAACAGCAATTCTATAGTCACCACAGGTGAATTGAAAGGTGCAAAAAATACCGTGTATTATACGAAAACATAACAGATACAGACATAACAGACTCCTTTTCCCAGCACTTTTTAATCTGGGGGTCAGACAGGTTTAATGGTCATACTGCGGTCCAGGATAGGTATAGTCAATGTCCAGTGAAACTAAAATGGTGGTTGGAAAAACTCCTTTTTTCTGGCACTTTTTAAATCTGGGGGTTATGCAGGTTTGGGGTCATGCTGTGGCCCAGGGCAGTTCAATGTCCCGTGAACTAAAATGGGGTTGAAGATCCTTTTTCGGCATTTTAAAGTGGGGGTATGCAGGTTTGGGGTTCATGCGTGGCCTACAGTATAGTCAATGTCAGTTCAACTAAAATGGTGGTTGAAAGACTCCTTTTTCCGGCACTTTTTAAATGTGGGGGTCATGCATGTTTGGGGCTCATGCTCAGGCCCAGGACAGTTATAGTCAATGTAGTGCTAAAATGGTGTTGAAAGACTTTTTTCCGAACTTTTAAATGTGGGGGTCATGCAGGTTTGGGGCTCATGCTGTGGCCCAGGACAGTTAGTCAATGTCCATTCAACTAAAATGGGGTTGAAAGACTCCTTTTTCCGGCACTTTTTAAATGTGGGGGTCATGCAGGTTTGGGGCTCATGCTGAGTACCAGGACAGGTATAGTCAATGTCCAGTTAAACTAAAATGGTGGTTGAAAGACTCCTTTTTCCGGCACTTTTTAAATGTGGGGGTCATGCAGGTTTGGGGCTCATGCTGCGTTCCAGGACAGGGATATTCAATGTCCAGTTCAAGTAAGATGATGGTTCAAATCATACTGCCTTCTGGCACTTTTTAATTTGTGGGTGATGCAGGTTTAAGGGTCATGCTGTGGTACAAGACAGGGATAGTGAATGGTGTGTGTTTTTTTCTTCTGTGGCTTTTATGACCTAAGTGTGTTGCCTAAGACAGTGTTCCCCAACTCCTGTCCTCAAGGCACACCAACAGGTCATGTTTTCAGGATCTCCCAAATAATGCACTGACAATAATGATATCACCTGTGCAGAATGCACTGACAATAATGACTTCACCTGTGCAATGCTAAGGAAAGCCAGAAAACATGACCTGTTGGTGTGCCTTGAGGACTAGGGTTGGGAACCACTGGCCTAAGATGTAGCACGTATCCATTTGACTGTTGTGGATGTTAATTCCAGCTTCTCCAGCCCTGTTTGGGTGTAAGAATGAAGGTGTTGTTGCTCTCCCATAGACTTTAATGGTCATCGCTCATAATCGACTGCTCACTATCGAAAAACCTTATCGATGGTGGCCGACTATCGACTATCGCCCGATGTCGATAGCCAACGTAATCGCTCAACACTAGTCCTCAACAGTGTCTTCTTGTAGGGCTGATTTGATGATAGACCAAAAGTAATCCCCAGCCTTGATGCTGGCAACATATAGATCTTTATAGTATGTCTTCTGTATCTGGCTGATGCCACGGTAAAATGCCATAGGGTTTTTTTCAGGGTCTGGCATTTGGGTCAGTAGATTATTGACTTGTTCGGATGTAAAAGGCACGTAAATTGGTTGATCCTGGGGTATTGTTGCTGGCGCTGATGGATGAGAAGGTAGAACCGGTAGAGAAAAGGAATCCAGTGGCTGAGGAGGTAATGGTGGTAGTGCTACCAAAGGTAGGGGTAAGTCCATGAATGAGTCGGTTCTAGTGGTGGAGGGAATGTGGGTGTAGTTTGCAACGGAACTGAGGCTATACTCCTGAGCAAGAGTGAAGTTGTCCTGGAAGAGTTAGTGGTTTGAGTAAGGGAGAGCCATGTACTCTTCAGACATTTGGCCATAGCGTCTGTTAGTACCACTATCTGTATTTCAGGTACTGGAGGAATTGGCTTGTGTTCAAGTAATGCAGTGAGTATGGCCTGTACACATGTCGTTGGTGGGAACGCAAAGATGCCAGAAGAAATAAGCGGTATGGACAGCGATTGGAACTTGTTCGCTTGGGCCACTTCAAGTACGTTATGTGTAGTTTGTTTCAGCAGCTGAACACAATTGTCATGGGATACATTATTATATACGGGTCCAACAACATGGATAATGTAATCACAGTTTAATCTTCCTGCTCGAGTGACGAGTACAGTGGACACAGGAAAAGGCACACCACCAGAACGTGAACTGAAGTCATCACAGGCTTGCTGTATCTCTCTACCACCGTATTGAACAATTTGTGCCGCTATGCCACCACGATGCCGGAGATTGCCATTTGCAGGATTGACAACTGCCGTAGTATCCTGAAATACAATGTCCCCCATAATGAAGGTAAGAGTGGTGTTTGTGTCCCAAATTGAGGTAATGAACGTACAAACGTCAGGTGATTTGTATTCACTTTTAGGGTCCAGATATTCACCCTTAGGGTTATGAGTAGTTTCTCCAACGGTGACGTGTTGTCGTGGAGTTTGATGATAGGACCTGTGGGCAGTATCCCCAGGGAAGTCAATGGGTGTTCTGAGTAATGTGTCCTCTCCTAGAGCAGCAGTGTGAGTGCTGTGAGCAATAGGAAAAATACTGGAGTCCTTTAATTTGGGTTGCAGATGTGAGTCCTGGCATCCTGTAGCTAATGGCAACTTGTCCTCCTCCCTGTCTTCCTCTCCATTAGCATTGAAAGTCAAAATAGCGGCTACGGAGGAGGAGGGTGTCCTAGAAGCTGTGAGCAAAGGGTATAGTGGTTGCGGGGCTGGTTGTGATGTTGCAGGTGTGCTGGCAAAGACGTTATCACACGACTTTTGCATTTCAATGTTTACATTAGTAGTAACAAGTGCATTGCACGGAGGAGACATGGGAGTAGGAATGTTAATAGGTGGACCAAGATGGCCGCTGTTCATCTTCAACTTGGAACTTCCGGGTTCTTTGGATTGCTTAGGACTACAAATATGGCCACAGGAAATGCAAAGGGCGGGGTTTGGTTTTGCCTTTCCGGATACAGAGAATGTTTGGACTTCATAAAAATGGCTACAGAAAATAATGGGCGGTTCTGGCACGGGAGCTGAGGGAAGAATACCGGGAGGGGCAGGAGCTGAGGTAATACAAGGTGTGATCAGTGTTGTACGTTCCCTCCCACAATCTACGCAACTTTCAGTGTTAATGGAATTTGATGACGTCAGTCCACCAACATTGAAAGTCGCCATCTTGGAATGGCGGCAGCTCACTCTTTATACATATGCATTCCTCAAATCCTTCTTATTTTTTACATTCAGTTTCAATGTAATTATGCTTTCCAAGACATCGTTATTTTCTTTCAGTGCTTGTCTCCCACATACTAGCGTACTATCTCTGTGATTTATGCTCGTTACACAGAGCGTAATTATGCTTTTTCTCTCAAGTCTCATATATATTTTACTATTTTTCTCTTCGATCAAACTACTCAACTGCACCTTTTGACTGAGCGCTATAATTTTTCAGTACGCCATACAGCCGAGGGGAGAAATTGTGCAGCAGCGACAACCCCCCTTAACAGATGCTTTGAATCGAAGCCAAGGTTATACACTCTGCCAGAATTTCAGTGTGAAAGATAACAAGTGATGTAGCTTGAATATAAAATTAACCCTGAATGCAGTTTTTTCTTACCTAAGTAAAACAGAACAAATTAACACATGTGTATGTTGAGATTAAGTCCCAAACATACCTAACTAATCTCAAATATCATCTGATTATACCATCTGTATAACAGGCTAGTCTCAAATGTCATCTGTCTATAACAGGCTTATCAGAAACCAAGATCTTTTGTCTATAAACAGGCTTATCAGAAACCAAGATCTTCTGTCTATAACAGGCTTATGGCTACTCTTTAACCATTTCTACAGATCGTCTGTCTATAACTATAGCAGGCTTTGGTTACGCTTTAACCAGTTTTCTCCAGATCGTCTGTTTATAACTATAACAGGCTTTGGCAATTGGCCAGTTCTCTTCAGGAATGCAGATCATCTGTCTATAACTATATCTGTATATAACTTATGACAGGCTTCGGTTTCCTACCGGGTCGCTTATCAGGAATTCAGATCATCTGTCTATAACTATATCTGTATATAACTTATGACAGGCTTCGGTTTCCTACTACCGGGTCGCTTATCTCTGATATCTCATTTTCTTTTCCATCAGGAGCCCAGCTCCTGACCTACACTGAAATATGATACTGAAAGGAAAATACACTATCCAGTCACGTATACTTTACAGAGCAGAAAGCAGAGGCATTAATTGGTAGCGTTTAAAGGTAAACGCATATGATACACATACATGTGCCAGAGCACACCCTAGAGGCACACCTGAAAGCTCACACAGGTCTCCTAAGGGAGGTGACAACCACCAAAAGACTTTCACGAGAATGTCCGAAAAACAGATAAGTCACAGACTAGAAATCTGCTAACTTACCTATTTCTGTGGGCTTGATCAGGCCCCAAGTGATTCGGGCGCACCAGGACCATGCAGTCGATGGTAAGGCGTCAGCCCCCCTCCGGATAGTCGTCCTCGGGAGTTTGAGAGCATGGCACCACTGTCAAGATGCTTAAATCAGGTGTGGAATCTATCTTTGTTCCACTCCTTATCCAATTAAATACCTCCTGTGAATTATATTATTATTATTGCTGCCGGCAGCCAGACCTCGAGAAACATGACCGACACCTTCTGTTTGGGACATGTAATCTGAAGTTTAATCACAGTAAATTACATTCCAATAGAACTTTTAAATCACATGACTATTTTATCACTACATGATTGGTTAATAAGTGGTCGCTAAGAGACAAGTTATAATTTGCATGTACGTATGAAGCATTAGCTGATATGACACAGTCCCAAACGCTCTCCTCTTTATTATCTGGGGGAGGAGGAAGTCCTTGACTTTCTTGCTTCTAACAGGCAATACATCTGTGTCAAGGAAAGCTGTGTGAGAGATATCTGATAGTTCGATAAGGATGTATAGCAGTAAAAGCAGTTTAACAAACTATCTGATGAGCTTAATAAGAATATAATAATGAAGCAGACTTTTGATGTTTTTTTCCTTAAATTACCAACTTGACATCCACAGAGGTGGGTATATGAGTTAACATTTGGGCTGCCTTCGCTTCATGTTGGATGGATGCTGACGATGATGATGACGACATTTGTGGCCATGACTGGGAGGACGAGGAGGTAAGACTGCTAGATGAAGGTTGCGTTAACCACTGAAGAACAGATTGACGATGCTGATCGTTACTGAGATTCACAGGGCACCGACCCAGTGATGACAGGCCTGACAGTCCTACAACCGACGATCCGCTGGCTTGCGTTTTGTCACCAGCACTGGAAGGAGCACCTTCTCTTGTACCTCTACCTCCATGTCCTACACCCCTCTTTGCTCGCTTACCCACCTGCATTCGCCTCCATGTTCAGAAATATAAAAAATTAAAAGGTATGGAAGAGTTTTTGACAATCTCTTATTGAAAGATGGCAAATCACAGCTATTCTTAAATCCCACTAATTTCCAACAGCCAACTAGGATTAGAAACAGAATTGTTTCTATCAAATATCTGTGAAATGCGGTCTGGTGGAAGAACCGTAACACAAAATTAACAGTGTTCTTCCTTCAGTCCCTGAGATTTACAACTGCCAGGTAGGAATAGCAATTGATAGTTTTCAACAAACTATCGTACAAATGCACGATTAGCTCCAAACTGAGATGCACTGAGTGAAATAAAAGTATTAAAAAGATATATGGATTACATATGCCGGTTTTGCCACCACTGACAACAGGCGGCAGTTACTATGAAATAATGTGTAAAACAATTTGCATACAACTGAGCTCTCGGCGCCAACCAGACTCATGGAATGCAATAAGAGTATTTAAATGTTATAAGTAGAGATGGGCGAATTGATTCTAACGAAGTGGAATTAGTTTAGAATTTCAGGAAAACTTCGGTTCTGAATGAAGTCGAAGTTTGGGGTACTTGATTGATAAAATGGCTGCGAGCACATGGCGTTACATGGGGCAAAGCACTCTGGGAGGAAGAAGGGCATAGCCTGCATGACATGTGCAGAGATGAAGCCAATCAGAGACCGTCGGGATTCTGTGATGTCACCGCACTATATAAGTCCGGGCGCGACGCTGGGAGCTCACACTCCTCTCACTGTACTGATCAGGGAAGGTGCTGCTGTGGCTGATTGTGATAGCTCTTACTGAAGAACTGATTTTTATACAGCGATTTTTGTGGGGTGTCTCATCTTGTCTCAGAGACTGCTTCTCGTCATGTTGTATTTCTGTTTTTTTGGGGTATTGGATCTGAAGTACAGTGTGCGTCGTCTGCAGCTGCATATACATTTTAATGCTATCTGCTCACAGCCCTTTGATTATCCAAGGGGGATCTAAGCCAGTTCCTGTTGTATTCATTTAAAGAAACAGCGTTTTTACAATACAAATACCACTTCATTTTTGGCTGCTCAATTCTTTTGCGCAATTTACATCCAGGGGTTAATTAAGCGTTGTTTTTCTGCTGTGGTGACTTAAAGAAACCGTCTTTTTCACCGCCAAAAATTACAATTTTCCTGTAGCCTAATTCACAAGCGAAGGTTAATTACAATTTTTTCTCTTGTTGTGGGAGCGAGAAAACACGCCATTGTAACACGCTACAAAGCTCGTAGTTTGTGGTTTGCTCAATTGTTTGGCGCAATTTCCATCCAGGGGTTGATTCAGCGTTGTTTTTCTGCTGTGGTGACAAAAATAAACCGTCTTTTTCACCGACAAAAATTTACATTTTCCTGTACCATAATTCACAAGCGAAGGTTAATTACAATTTTTTCTCTTGTTGTGTAGCGTAGAAAACACGCAATTGTAACACGCTACAAAGCTAGTAGTTTGTGGCTGCTCAAATCTTTTGCGCAATTTACATCCAGGGGTTAATTAAGCGTTGGTTGTCTGCTGTGGTGACAAAAATAAACCGTCTCTTTCACCGCCAAAAATTACAATTTTCCTGTAGCCTAATTCACAAGCGAAGGTTAATTACAATTTTCTCTCTTGTTGTGTAGAGTAGAAAACACGCCATTGTAACACGCTACAAAGCTCGTAGTTTGTGGTTGCTCAATTGTTTGGCGCAATTTCCATCCAGGGGTTAATTAAGCGTTGTTTTTCTGCTGTGGTGACACAAATAAACCATCTTTTTCACCGACAAAAATTACAATTTTCCTGTAGTATAATTCACAAGCGAAGGTTAATTACAGTTTTTTCTCTTGTTGTGTAGCGTAGAAAACACGCAATTATAACACGCTACAAAGCTAGTAGTTTGTGGCTGCTCAATTCTTTTGCACAATTTACATCCAGGGGTTAATAAAGCGATGTTTTTCTGCTGTGGTGACAAAAATAAACTGTCTTTTTCACCGCCAAAAATTCCAATTTTCCTGTAGCATAATTCACAAGCGAAGGTTAATTACAATTTTTTCTCTTGTTGTGTAGCATAGAAAACACGCAATTGTAACACGCTACAAAAACTAGTAGTTTGTGGTTGCTCAATTCTTTTGCGCAATTTACATCCAATTTACATTGTTCTGCAGTTGTACTCAGTAAAAGAAACTTTGTTTTTCACCGCCACAGAAGAAATTCTGTAGCATAATTCATATCTGAAGGTTAATTAAGCCTGTTTGTGCTTTTATATTCAGTAAAATACACAGAGTTTTTAAATGTCACATACAAGTCAATTTTTCCTGCCCAGTTGTGGAGCGCAATTTATATCCAAGGGTTACCCAAGTTTCTTAGTGGGTTATTTGGAGTCAAATACAAGGGGGTTTTAGTTATCATATACAGATATTTTTCATCAAACGGGGTCCCGTACTTTTAGAACAAAAAGTATGTCAGACGAGGGGGGTGGCAGAAATCTTTTCACCCCCGAATGGCAGAGGAAAAAAAAAATTCCCCGGGCCAGGTCGCGCACGGGGACTTTGCAGCAGGGCACCCCGGGGAGGGCCCCAAAAAACCCTGTCTCACCGGGCCCAAAACTGAAATAGCAACCCAAAGGGTTCTTGGGGTTTTGGTTTAAATATTTATCCCCCTTTCCCCCCGGGGGTTTACAACTGACAACCCCAGGGGAAAAAAAATTTTGAGGGGGCGGTTTCCCCCAAACCCTTTGTTGGCATGGCCCCGGGGGCGGGTCCCCCGCGGCCCCCAATGTCCTCAACCCGCCCCTTTTCCCCCCCGGTTTCCCCAGGGAGAGATCTACAAAGTTTCTGGGGTCAGCGCCACTTAAAAAGCGAGGTGAACAATTTTAGGAGGGCAGCAGCATAATTGGGAGCGAAAGAAAAGGGGGGCCCAAAATTCCCCCGTTTTGCAAATAGGGAGCAAAGTTTTTGATTGGGTTTAAGTGGCATGGGAAGGGTCATGTTTTGGTTTTTAACGGGGTTTAAAACCTCTGAAAACCCAAACCGGGGAAGAAGGAAAAGCAGTGACGATAAAAAAACAAATAATAGATGTATTGCCAACCACACTTGGGAGCGAGGGTAGCAAAGGGCGTTCAAATCTTCAGAAGAAGAGGCGTTCCCAGCTTCGCGTCAGGCAGCGGCGCAACCAGCAAGTGGTGGTTCGTTGTGGCTGTGCGTCAGCAGGATACACAGTGTGAGGTCGTGGAGCTCAACTGGCCACGGGGTAAAAAACTCGCCTTTCGCTAGTTCCACAGAAATAGTCGGCACAGGGTCTCAGCGAGGCAAGCTGCGGCATTAATTCACTCAGTGCGGAGCGTCTGGGGGTAAAATTCCGATAAATACGTTGGGTCGGTGTGGCAAGAGTTCTTTGCGTAAGACAGCCTGGAGGTGAGCCAAAATGGGTATATTTAGAATCTGTGGCAAAAGTGAAGCGTTGGCCAGGGAGCATACGTTGGCACCACGGCCTGCGTCAACACATGGCCAGCGTCACCATCCGTTGGCCTGGAAGAAAACGTGGCTCAAAGTGGTGATACCATCCAGCCGCCGCAGCAACCGCCAGCAGCAGCGCCCAGATGGCACGCATCCATTGCACAGCATCAAGTATCCACCACACTCGCAGAAGGGAGCTGTTCTCTCTTGTGACATCAACTCCGCTTCCAGATGCTCCTGCTCCTCGCTACTAATGAGCCAGCAGTCGTTTCATAACGAAGCGATTGCAAAGAGACAACAGTATCTCCAACCATCCTACTTTCCTAGGATGTACAGCTGACCCCCCTCCCCGGTTGCTCCTGTCCAAGTGTTGGTAATCAGCAGTCCCTCCCTTTCCAAATGGTGGAGCTCTGCACCGTTCAGAGAACTAATCTTGTTCCTAGTCCCGATAATGGAAGAGTTCCAAGCCGTAATTTTATTTTCCAAATAGGCAGTCTTCTATCATTCATAAATATGTAGAAACCAGAAGGTGGGCCAATCCCTATGTAGCTTATCATTGATCCACAAGGTGATGCAACGGCAATCGCGTAACGTTCTGGAGCAGTAACAACGGTACAGGGCCAGTACATGTCCTTTACGTGCCCACTGGGTGAATGTGCTTCCGCCCAGGTCACACCAACAACTTGTGTATAGAGACGCCCGCTTTCTCCACCCACCTTGTCAAACGCGGCTCCTGCCAGCCAATTTTCCGCACTCCTTCACCCCACAACCACCGGCCACTCAGATGCCTCCCACAAGTACTGTCTCCACATACCAGCATGTTAGGTGCACAGCGGAGTCACTAGCAGTTTCTACACCTGCTTGCCTCGGCGAGAACGAAGTCTCACAGGGAGGAACTAGCTCCGCGTCAATGGCGTACATGCAGCAGAAAACGAATGTGTGGACTTCCTCCGTGTCCAACTGCAATCGTAACCTTGGTGACTGTGACAATGGAGGAACATGGGTCCGTTCGCTGCACCGAGGAGCGAATGGTCCATAGCGCCCTGCATGTGCATGTGTTTAAGTCTGTGGTTGTGAAAAGGTTCCTGAAGTCTTCCACCGATCTTCAAACATTCTGAAAATGGCCAGGAAACAGAGTGTCATGGGCACTTTATCCCTTACGGTACAAGCCAGGAACACCCTCCTCAATGCAGCTTCAGTAAATGGCCTCCCCAACACAACTCAGATATGCGTATGTTGGACATTCCACCTTGCACATGTTTGAACCGACTGTATTGAACAGAGATAGGCCATTAACGATTTTTGATGACCATCAGACAGAAGTACTCCCCTGTGTACCTTTGATTCAGTCCAGTGGCAGCATCAAAGCGTGTACACTGTCCGTTTGTTTTAGGCCATTCGAAGAAGGCCACGTATTTTTCAGTCGCCCTGGGACCTACGGGAATGAGATAACGACATTTCCAGCTGCTTCATGTCCTGGAACAGATGCTGATAAAAATCTGTCTTGGGCAGCTGGTACTGTAACTGGCGACTACATCTCGCGTCCGCCACATGAGGTCCCCGGTGGGTACTGAAATGTTAGTGAGGAGGATGAGGAGGACGATTGTCTGGTTATAATGATTAGGATTTTTCCTGCTACCCAGGTGACAAGAGAGGAAGCAGGAGCAGCTGGTAGTGATGTAGATTGTTATAGAGGAGATAGTGAGTGGGCATATGACCCGCAAGCACCTTGGCATAATCAGTGGTAGATGGAGGCACGGGAGTCCCCGCGGAGTCACTTGTGCAGATCCCGCACATGCTGCTTGCCTGGCTAGATGACAGCCGAATAGGCAAGCATCCGGGCATAGGTATTGACATCTGCTCTCACACCCTATTGGACCCTCGCACCCTGTCCATAATGAGGACAAATCTCAAATACCTATAGGGCATTTCCTCCTTTAATCAGTTGCCGGCTGCCTATGTGCGGCATCGTCCCTCCTCTGACAGGTCTGACCGGGGTTCCTCAGCGCATCTTGCGTACTATCTGCCCGCTCTACCGTGGGAAGGTGAGGGGTCGAGCAGTACCACACATCAGCAGCAACCTAGAGTCATTGGAGTCCTGATGAGCAGACTTCCTTCACACCGCCTAGTGAGGAGGGCAGTCGGCCAGCAGCAGCAGCAAGACCTGAGCGACCCTGAACCGACAGTGGTTGGCCTCCTTGGTCAAACTGCTGCAACCCACTTAGAAGACCGCTGGAACTACTGGGCAGATCCAAAACTGATGTGTTGCCGCAACTTGCCGAGTATTGGCAGATGGAGAAGCTGTCCTGCCCGCCAGTAGTGGGCATCAGACGGTGTTTCAGATGCGGCGGGGGCCATCGATAAACCCCAAGAGAACCCGCCGTTGTCCCACTGGAAAATGTGAACGACTGACCTTGTCAAGATGAATCAGGCGTGGATCGGCAAGGATTTTCCACACACCAATGCCTTAGGCCCTCATCTGTTCAAACTAACTCCTTCAAGCCACTATTCTGTTTCCTTCGCCACCCCCTGATGCCACGACATATGCCTGACCAGTTTTCTTCCAACTGCTCTAACCCACCAGTTCTTTAACCAGGGTACTGGTATTGCCACCCTTCTCAACACTTTTCCTTTGGCTGCTGGCATTGTGCCACTCTATGACCTAAAGCTGCAGCTTTTGCCAGTGTGCCTGTTGTCTTGTGTACATCCACACTGTGTCATTGTGGCGACTTGTCTGACCACATGCTGTTGCTGTGGCAGCTGCCATTACTCCACACTGTGTCTTTGTGCCACTTGCCTACCTCATGCAGCGCCCAAGCCGTGACCTCCCTCTCAGTCATTGGTAGCCACTCTGTGGCTCCCCTGTTTTTGGCCACCTCCAGAATGTCATTGTGTCACTCTCAGACCTCATGCTGCTGCTGTGACTTTCCTGCCGTCGCCCTCCCCCACTGTGTCGATGAAGCCACTGCCTACTTCATGTCTGCGTGCCGCCGTGACCTCCGCTCACAGTCCATTGTGCCATTCTGTGTTCTACCTCCTGTTTTTCCCACCTCCCAGAATGTCATTGTGCCACTGCCTTGAATCTCATGCTGCTGCTGTCGTGACCGTCCACACTGTGTGACTAGTGCCACTCTGTTGGCCTAATACTGTTTTGCCGCCACAGGAATTCATTGTGCCACTGCTGATCTCATACTGCTGCATGCCGTGACCTCCCCCACTGTGTGATGGCCACTCTGTGGCCTAAACTGTTTAGTCCGCCTCCAGAATGTCATGTGCCACTGCTGATCTCATGGTGCTACCAGCCGTGAACCCTTCCCACACTGTTGTGATTGTGCAACTCTGTGTGCTCTAATACGTGTTTAGCCGCCTCCAGGAATGTCATTGTGCCGACTGCCTGACCCTCATACTGCTAGCCGCTGTGACCTCCACACTGTGTATGTGCCACTCCTGTGGCCTAATACTTTTTGCTGCCGTATCCAAATGTCATTGTCCACTGCTGATCTCATGCTGCTGCTGTCCGTTAACCCCATCCACACTGTGTCCATTGTGGCCACTCTGTGCCTAATACTGTTTTGCGCCACCAGACTGTCATTTGTGCCACTGCCTTGATCTCATGCTGCTCTGTCATGACCTCCACACTGTAAGTCATTGTTTCACCTCTGTGGCCCAATCCTTTTATGCCGCCTCCAAATGTCATTGTGCCCAACTGCCTGACGCTCATGCTGCTGCCGCCGTGACGCTCCTCTCTCAGTCATATTATGCCACTCTGTATCTTTCCTCCTAGTTTGCCACCATCCAAGAGTCATTGTGCCACGCGCCTGACACTCATACTGCTGCCGCGTGACCCCGCTCTTAGTCATTGTGTCCACGTCTGTGCTTCCTCCTGTTATGCCACCCCAGAATTAATCATTGTTCCACTCTCTTCCATCATGCTGGCCTGCTGTGACCCTGCCGGTGGGCCTCCACACTGTGTCCATTTGCCAGCTGCCTGACCTCATGCTGCTGCCCAGCCTGACCTCCTCGCTCGAATTTCAAGTCATATGGCCATTTCTGTGGCTACCTTCCTGTTTATTTGAGTGCCGTTACCAATGGCTTCCAATATGACATTGTGCCACTGCCTGATTCTCATGACTGAGCTGCCTAATTTGGCCGTGTACCTCCACACTGTGTGATTATGCCTACACTGTGTCCCTAATACTGATTTGGGGCCTAAGCCTTCCAGATATGTCATTAGATGCCACTGCCTGATCTCATTCTGCTGCTTGTTTGTTTACCTGTTCCACGACGTGTGCCATTGTGGCCACTCTGTGTCCTAATATCTGTTTTGGCCCGCCTCCATGAATGTGCATTGGTTGCCACTGGCCAGATCACAGAGTGCTGGCTGACTTAGGTCTATTACCCTCCCCACTGTATCATTGTGTCACTCTGTGGACCCAATCCTGTTTTTTGCCACCATGTCCAGAAGAGTCATTGTGCCACTGCCTTAACCTCAAGCAGCAGCCGCCGAGACCTCCGCTCTCAGTCATTATGCCACTCCTGTAGCTTCCTCCTGTTTGCCACCGTTGACCAGAATGTCATTGTGGCCACAGCCTGAACCTCATACTGTCTGGCCGGATGCTGCCTGCCTTGACGTGACCTCCCGCTCTTAGGTCATTGTGCCACTCAGTGGCTTCTCCTTTTTCTTGCCACCACTCCAGAATATCATTGTTCCACTCTCTGACCCTCATAGCTGCTGGCATTGACTCCTTCCAGTGCCCTCCACAACTTGTTGTCAATGTGGCCACTGCCGTGACCCTCATGCTGCTGCCGTGCCGTGACCTCAGCGCTCCTATCAGCATTGTGCCAATCTGGGCTTCCTCCGTGTTTTTGCCAACCCCATATGTCATTGTGGCCACTGCCCTTATCTCATACTGCGCCCGCCTTGGACCTCTCACAACTGTGTGATTGTGCCACTCTGTGGCCTAATACTGTTTTGCCGCCACCAGAATGTCATTGTGCAGCCAGCTGCCTGAATCTCATACTAGGCTGCCGGGCGGTGGTCCTCCACACTAATCATTGTGCCACTCTGTGGGCCGTAAATACTGTTTTGCCTGGGCCGCCAGAATTGTCATTTGTGCCACTTAGCCATGACCTCTATGCACTTGCCCTGCCGATGTGTACCTCCGCTCTATCATTCAAATGTTTGTAGCCACTCTTTGAGGCTTTCCCCTCGAGATTTGCCACCCATATCCAAATAGTCATTGTGCACACTGCCTGACCTCATGTGCTGCTTTTCTGGCCGATGTGCCGTCACCTCCACACACTTTCACTAATGTTTGCCACCTGATGAGCTCATTTGTCTAGCCATTGCCCTCTTAAGTGACCGCCCCCAGTGGAATTTTGATAGTGAAGCGAATTCTAAAGCGGGTTTCGGCCAGTCATCTCGCGTGTCATAGCTAAAACACAACATTTATGAAGACCAAACCAAGCTCTCTCTTGCTATTTAAAGCATGGCAATCAACGTTTCTAGACACCTTCAGTTTCTGTGCAGCCCTGTGAAATAGCTTGCTTTTTTACGTGAATCGTGCGCGAATAAGTTGCGGAACGAAACAAATTTTATGGTCGGAAAGATATCGTTCGAAGTGACCGAATCGAATTTTGTAGAAATTTCGCCTCAACTCTACCTACAAAACCCCTCCATATAGAGACCACAGAGAGGTCAGAACAACCATACTCAGGTATAACCTACAACATACACCGCCATATATAGACCACACAGAGTCATACACCACTCAGGTATTAAACCTACAAAACCGCCATATGAGGAGACTCACATAGAGTTCAGTACGAGCCAGCTCAGAAATAACCATCAAAAACCTGCCATTTGAGCGACCAGCACAGAGGTCAGACAGATACCATCTCAGAGTATAACCATACAACATACCGCCATATTAGAACCACACAGAGGACAGACACGCCGCTCAGTTATATACCTACAGCATCACCATATAGAGACCACGATAGAGGTCAGACAGGGGGACCATCTCAGTAAAACCTACAGATAACACCGCCATATAAGACCTACATAGAGTCATCGAACACCAGCTCAGGTATAAAACCCTACAACACTGTTCCATATAGAGACCTAAACATAATTCATACACCAGCTCAGTATGAACCTAAAACACCACCATAGATAGAGACCTACATAGAGGTCAAGTATCACACCAGCTCAGGTCACATATACAGTGAATGCAGCACTGAATCTCCAAGTAAAGATAGTAAAATTAGACCCCGAAATCATGATTACTCACGCGGAGACGTCCCTAGTCTGATGAGGTCGTGATCTCTTCTTTCATGAGTCAATTCTAATCCCTTTTTCCTCTCATCCGATTTCCCACACCGCGGCCATGATGACTTTTGTCCCTGCCACAGCTCATGCCTGGCAGAATAACACACAAATATCTAGAATCTTCTCAATTTTCCAGCATCGTTGCTTACCTATTTCCCACCTCTGTAGAAACTTCCCAGTGGTTGGTATAGTGGGTACTAAGCCATAACTTAGAGGTCTAGTATCCCAGAGGGGTTGGAGGGTGGTGAAAAGTACTAACCCTCTTGAGGATAAAGACTACAAACTATTGGGCTGACTGCCCCACTCAATATACATAACATGTGAGTAGGTACAATAAACCCTAGTAAGGTAGGCAAATTATGCCAAAGCCGTCCCCAGTCAGTAGGTAGTGGTTTGTCTCCCAGATAGTTAAGCAGTAGGTAATTAGGGTACCCGCTTTTATATAGGGCTTCAAGCAGTTAGGGAACCCTCTTTAGGTAGTAAAACAGGCAGTTAGGGCTATCCCATGTAAGTTATTAATACAGCAGTGTAAAGTGCCTACGCTTTAGGAGTTTGCCAGGCAGTTAGAGGGGTCTCCTTAGGTAGTTGGTGACATGAAGTCAAGGTGTGTTGGTTATTTAAGTGCCGCCGTTAGTATCCTCTTTTATCTACTGTATAGTAGTCAGGGTCCCCTTTAGGTAATTTAGGTAGCCATGGGCTCACCCTTTGTAGTCAGGCCCCCCTGAAGGTATTCAAGGTGACCCTTTAGGTAAAGTCAGGGCCCGCCCTTTTGTAGTCAGGGCCTTCCCTGAAAGGTTAGTCCAGCTGGTTCCCCCATTAGGGTAGCCAGGGCCCCCCCTTGTATTCAGGATCCCCTTTTAGGTAGCCAGGCCCCCCTTGTAGTCATGGGGGCCCGGCCCTTTGTATCCCGATTGCCCCCATTTGTAGCCTATGGAACTCGATCCTGGTATGTCAGGGCTCCCTTGTATCCAGGCCTCTTCCGTTTGTAGTCCAGGGCCCCTTTTGTAGCCAGGGCCCCCCTGTAGTAGCAACAGGGTCCCCTTGTAGCCGATGGCCCTCTTTGTAAGCCAGGCCCCTCTTTGTTAAAAGCCAGGGTGCCCCCCCTTATAGCCAGGCCCCCTTTAATGTACCAGGAGCACTTTCGCCTTGTAGTCAGGGTGGCCCCGCCTGTGTAAGCCCAGGGCCCCCCTTTAGGTAGGCAAAAGGGCCCCGCATCTTTAGGTAGCCAAGGGGCCCCCTTGTAATCAGGGGTCCCCTTGGTAGTCAGTGAGCCCCCTGTAGGTAGTCAGGCCCACTGTAGATAGCCATTTCCCCATTTGTAGTCATGGTGCCCCCCTTGTACCAGGCCCTCAGTTTGTAGACAGCCCCTCCCGCCTAGGTAGCCCGTTGCCCCCCCCCTCCCTTGAAGCCAGGGCCCCCAGTAGGTAGCCAGGGGACCCCTTAGGTAGCCAGGTAGCCCCTATGTATGTCAGGCCCCTTATTGCAGCCAGGGCCCCTTTTGTTAGCGCATTGGCCCCCATTGTAGCCGAGTGACCTCCCATTGTAGTCATGGAACGTACCCTTTGTAACCCGAGGGACCCCTGCAAGCCAGGGACCCCCTTGTAGCCTAGGGACGCCCCTATTGTAGGCCAGTGGCCCCCCCTTTGTAGCCCAGGACCCCCTTGTAGCCATGAGCCTCCTTCCCTTGTAGCCAGGGAACACCCCCTGTAGTCAGGAGCCGCCCCCTTGTATCCAAGGACCACCCCTGTAGCCAGACCCCCTGTAGGTCAGAAGCCTCCTCCCCCCTTGTAGTCTATAGCCCCCCTTGTAGAGCAGGGACCACGCCTGTAGTCAGAGCCCCCCCTTGTAAGCCAGGGACCTGCCCTGTAGTCCAGGGGCCGGCCCCCTTTTTACCAGGGACCCCTCTGTATCAGAGGCCCCCCCTCCCTTAGTAGCCAGGGATCCCCTGTAGCCATGGAGCCCCCTGTAGCCAAGCCCCCCCTTGTAAGTCAGTAGCCCCTGCCTTTGTAGCCAGGGACACCCCTGTAGTCAGAGCCCCCCCCTTTATATCCAGGGAGCCCCTGTATCCAGATCCCTCACCTATGTAGTCAGTAGCCCCCCCTTTGTGTAGCCAGGGGAACCCTTTCCCCTGTAGTCATAGAGAGCCCCCCCTTGTAGCCAGACCCCCTGTATTCCTCAAGAGTAGCCACCCCCCTTTAGCCTAGGGACCCCCTGTAGTCAGAGCCCCCCCTTTGTAGCCTATGTACCCCATTGTAGTCTGAGCCCCCCCTTGTTAGCCAGGGAACCCCTGTAGTCAGAGCCCCTCCCTTGTATTGCCAGGACCTTGA
The DNA here is from genome assembly GCA_025379985.1 of Phyllomedusa bahiana. Classification (NCBI taxonomy): domain Eukaryota; kingdom Metazoa; phylum Chordata; class Amphibia; order Anura; family Hylidae; genus Phyllomedusa; species Phyllomedusa bahiana. The sequence continues at coordinate 24,449 of JAODAL010040185.1, forward strand.
TCCCTGTATCCAGGGGACCGGGCCCTGTAGTCAGAGGTCCCGCCCTTGTAGCCAGGGAACGCCCGTAGCCCAGCCCCACCCTTGTAGCCAGGACTTAGTCCTGTAGCCCATGGGACCCCCTGATAGTGCCAGGGCCCCCCCTTCTAGCCAGGGACCCCCTGTAGCCAGCGATCCCCCCTGTAGTTCAGAGCACCCCCAGTGGTAGTCAGCGCCCTCCCTTGTACCAGGGACGCGCCTGTATTTCAGAGCCGCCCCCCTTGTAGTCAAGCCCCCCCTTGTAGCCAGGGACCCCCCTTGGAGCAAAGACCCCCCCTGGAAAGTCAAGCCCCCTTGTATCCAGGGACCCCCTGGAGTCAAGCACCCCCCCCACCCCCTGTTGTTAGCTCGTGAAACCCATGTATTCAGAGCCCCCATTCCCCCCTTCGTAGCCAGGACCCTCCCCTGTAGTTAAAAAAACAAAACAACAAACAGCCACATTACCGTGGCTCGGTGCACCTCTCCGGCCGTAGCCTGCACATTCCGTAACTGGGCAGCCCCGTGCGCTAGGCGCGCGGTGAAGTGGACGTCATCGCGCCGCCTTACTTCACATTAGGGGCCCGTGCCCGGCAGCTGAAGGCCCTATTCGTCTTCACCTGCCGGAGAATGCAGCGGAGCGCACGCTAGTGTGGCTGTTCTCCGCTTACTTACCATAGAGCGGCAGCTGCCCAGGGAGTCGGGGACAATAGTCCCCGCTACCGTGACCGGTTCTCTTGGGCATGGCGGGACGCAGGGTTCCCGGCGCTCAGGGACCGGATGCGCAGACGGCCCCGGGGAGCGGCGGCACTGCATCCGGCCCCCAGGCGGCTCTGGTGGGGTCCCACGGCGTGGGATATAGCCCTTTGCTCTCCCCGCGCCCCCGGCGGCCCAGTCCGAGCCTGATATGTAACGTTACTTGAACAGCCCTGTAGTAAAGAGCTGACAGTAACTGTGATAGTAAAGTTTATCGAAAACATATTACATGAGCATATCACATACTATATACAGAGCACATATATGACAGTCACTAATCAATAGTACAGTGTACTTACTAGAAAAGAAATATACTAGTGTAAATTACAAAATACACCTGTATAAAGTTAGAGTTTACGTGGACAACTCTGTCCCGCGGGAACCCCTGCCTGCAACATCTCCAGCTCCACCTCCCTCACCCTCGAAATCCATCAGACTTTAAATAAGAAAGTTGTTTGACAGAAGACCACATACATAGCTGTCAGTAACTTACTATCTATCACAAGTGAGAGGTGTCAGAGAGTGAGGAGATGGAGTGAACAGCAGCAGACAGGGGGCACAATGGAGAGACGCAGCTGTGCGAGTGTGTTGCTGTAGTGTTTAGTGTGGGGCATGTACTGGGTTGGTGGATGGAGTGCCACTGTGTCGCCAGTGTTTGTGTCAGGTTGGCACAACATTGGTTGGGTCCAGGTGGTCATTTGTGTATAATTCCTACTACTCATATTAGCACCTGTAGCCCTGCTCTTGTTCACATAGGGGTCAGCCCCCCTGGGCTAAACCACGTTCTGAGCCATTTGACACGATCTGTCGACACGAGCGACACTCCAATCCACACCAGTGCACTGCACAATAACACCTATCCCACAATGCACAACTCTTTCAACAGCTTCGCCTTTTCTGGCGATTGGCCTATGAATAGCCTATTCGGCATCCAGAAAATCTAGTGACACTACGCCATCCCCCCAAAGGTGGCATCCAGTATTCCTATCATGGAAACTGGGTGTTACCTTTTTGGGGGTGATGGATGTCACCCCTTTTTGGATGCCGAGTGGGTATCCGCCTATATGACATGCGGGCCCCGGGACTGACCATAGGGCAAACCGGGCATTTGCCCGGGGGGGCCGCTGGGGGTCCGGCCCGGGGCCCGGGCCCCGGGTCGCCCGCCGAGGGGACGGGTTCCCCCCGGCGGCCCCGAGTGCCGTCTGGGGGCGCGCTACGGGGCCCAATGGTCCATCAGCGCCCGGCCCCCCTGTGGCGGGGGCCCACGGGCCCCCCCCCCGCCACACGGCTGATGGTGGGTCACCGACCCAGCCTGCAGCATCACGGCCGCCGCCTGCCCCGGCGGTGCAAGCAGCCCCCGGGGGGCAAACTCTGGGTTTCTTACCCCGTCGTTCACCCCAGGGGGGCCGGGGGCAGGCGTGCGATGTAATGACGTCATCGCGTGCCGCCCCGGGCCCCGCACTCTGCATGACGCCCCGCCCCAAGTGAAGAGGACGGACGCCGGTGCCCGGGGTGATATTACGTTTTATTTTTTTAAACTACTTTCTTCCCGGGCTGCCTATATGCCCCGCCCGGGCTGCCTATACTGACCCCGCCCTGGCTGCCTATACTGCCCCTGCCCTGGCTGCCTATACTGCCCCTCCTGGCTATTTTATGCCCTGCCCTGGCGCCTTACTGCTCCCCCGGCTCCTTCTGCTCCTCCCCGGCTGCCTATACTCCCCTGCCTAGTGCCTATATGCCCCTGCCCGGCTGCCTATACGTTCCCCTGGGCCTATACTGCTCCTCCCCTGGCGCCATACGCCCCTGCCCGGGCTATATACTCCCCCTGCCCTACTGCCTATACGCCCTTGCCCTGGATAATACCCTGCCCTGGCTTTATATGCCCCTGCCCTGCTGCCTATACTGCCCCCCCCTGGCTATATACGACCCTGCCCTGGTGCCTATACTGCACCTCCCCGGGCATATACTGCCCCTGCCCATATACTGCCCCTCCTGCCCTGGCTAATACTGCCCCTGCCCTGCCTATATTCTGCTCGTGCCCTGTGTATATACTGCCCCTGCCTGCCCGGGCATAACCCCCTCCCTGCCCTGGCTTATCTGCCCCTGCCCTGGCTCCCTAAAATGCCCCTGCCCGGGCTGCCTATACTGCCCCTCCCCTGCTGCCTATACTCCCCCTGCCCTGGCTTATACTGCCCCTGCCCTAGCTGCCTTTACTGCCCCGCCCTGGCATATACTACCCTGCCCGGGCTGCCTAACTCCCCCGCCTGGCTATAACTGCCCCTCCCCGGGCTATATCTTCCCCTGCCCTGCCTAATACTGCCCCTGCCCTGGCTATATACTGCCCCCCCCTGGTGCCTATAAACCCTGCCCGGGCTTATACTGCCCCTGCCCGGGCTATAACTGCCCCCCCGGCTGCCAAAATTTCCCTGCCCGGCTTATACTGCTCCTCCCCGGGGCTGCCTTAATAGCCCGCCCTGGCAATATACTCCCCTGCCCTTTTTAATGTGCCCTGCCCTGGACCTATACCCTGCCCTGGCTACCTATACCCACCCGGCTATATATGCCCTGCCTGGCTCCCTAACCCTGCCCGGGCATTGAGGGCCCTGCCCGGCTTATGATCCCCTGCCCGGGCTACGTACCCGCCTGGCTTCCTAACCCTGCCTGGCTTATGATCCCTGCCCGGGCTACTGATACACTGCCTGGCATATCCCTGCCTGGCTACCTAACCTGCTGGCTATATTCCCCTGCCCTGGCTACTTTACCCTCCCGGGTACGATGCCCTCCCGGGCCTATTCCCCTGCCCTGGCTATGATTCCCCCCCGGCTATGATGCCCGCCTTGGCTAAAAATTTGCCCTCCCCCGGGAACCTATGCCCTGCCCGGCTCCCTATGCCCCCCTGGCTATATAGCCCGCCCGGGCTACCTATGCCCTCCCCGGCTCCATGCTCACGGTATAGCCCCCCCGGGCTAAAAGATGCCCGCCCGGGCTCCCTATGCCCGCCCTGGTATATATGCCCCCCCCTGGCTACCTTAAACCCTGCCTTGGCTATATGATGCCCTGCCCGGTACCTAGCCCCCCTGGCTCCTATCCCTGCCCGGCTATATGATCCCCTCCCTGGAAACCTTACCTGCCCTGGCCCCTATCCCCTGCCCTGGCTTAGTGCCCGCCTGGCTGCCAAAAACCTGCCTTGGTGCCTATAATAGCACGCCTCCCCATACACCTTTGGGCTGCCTATAATAGCCCGCCACCTTACACTGCCCTGGCTCCCTATACACTGCCCTTTCCTCCTAATCTGTCCCTGCTGCTATAAGGGCCTGTTGCTGATACGGGCCCTTTCTCCCTGTAACGGGCCCTCGTATACTGGCCCGCCTCCCTTAAAAACTGTCCCTCCCTGCCTGCATACGGCCCTGCCTCCCTGCATACGGGCCCCTCCCCTCCCTACATACTGGCCCTGCCGCCTAAGGGGGGGTTTACCTTTTTACATCCCATTTAATTGACTTTTTTTAAATTTCAAATTTTTTTAGGGTTAACAGACCTGTTTGGGGAAAATTTAAGGAAAGTGCTGGAAGAGAAGGAGCTAAGATGTTTTTGTTGAAATTTCACAGGGAAAAGTGTGACCACTGAAGAAGAATGCATGCGTACCGAACAACAAGGGAAGGTGTCAGGGATTTGTGCCAGAAGGAAGGGAAAAGGGGAAAAAGAACAACCCCCTCAAGATGAGTCTCCTGTGAGTCCCTCTGCCCGGGAAGTTTACTTCTGTTTTGATCATCGTATTTTATGTGATGGGGACCCGATAGGGGATGTGATTTGGGGGGGTTTAGGTTTTCGGTGTTTTGTAGTGTCAGGTGGGCTTGTCCCCGATTGTAAAACAAGTTTCCACCCGATATAGGGGTTTCTCTGCACCACGGTTTTTCTTTTGCTTTTGTTAGGGGGCTCTACACAAGCGGGTTTTTGGGGCATTTTTTGATGCTTTTTTTGTGGGAAATTTCAGCATTAACTGCTCTGCCTTTCTGCACAAAACCGCACCGAAAACCCATCAAAAATGCCCAAAAAAACCCCCGTTTTAAAGCAGCTTTATAGTGATTATTTTTAAAATGGCGAGGGGCGAGAACAAAGGGGCATTTTTAAAAAGGGTATTTTATGGCTGTGGGGCTTAGTGCCAGGGCTGATTTTTATTCCCAGTCCGGCCCTGTGTACATGTGTAATGTTTGTTTATTTACAGGTTCCCATTTGGACTACTTCAGATTCGGTGGACTACGTCGTATCAACCTTGGATCTATTTTTTAAAAATAAAATGGTAAAAGAGGGCTTGTGTCCGGGAGTGTTTATTTAAATAAAAGTTATTTTGTGAAATTTGTTTGTGGTTTTTTTTTCCCCATATAATTCCAGTAGTAGTGGAGGTGTCTGACAGGCGCCTCTTCATTACACTCGGGCTTGGTGTCAGCCAGTGGTGTTTCTTGTTGCCCAAAGCTTGCATTAACCCCTTGTCACTATTACCCCAGTACCCAATGTACCAGGGTCTCTATTGTGATGGCCAGCTTCTGGAGCAGCTGCAGGCTGGTATTTTTAGAATAGGAAAGGACCAGTATCGATGGTTATTCCCATGCTGATAGTATCAGGCTGCAGCTGTAAGTTTTACCTTGGCTGGTTATGGAAAATGGGGGGGAAACCACATCCTTTTTTTCTGAAAAAAAGGTTTATTTAATAAGAATCTGAACATGGGCATCCACTGTAATGATTACAGGAGTTTCCCACATTAGGGCTCTCAGTAAATTAATGATTTTTGAAAAAAAAAAAATTCATGGGCTTCCTCTCATTTTCAATATCCAGCCAAAGTAAAACTGACAACTGCAGCCTCATACTATCAGAATAGGAAGGTCCATTAGCACTGGTCCCTGCGGACCATCACATTAGAGGGTTCACTTCTGACAGTTACCTGGCTCTGCCCATTACCGCTGGTGCATTGGACACTAGGGTAATAGTTACAAGGGGCTGGTGTCAGCCTTGGAGTGACAAAAACTACTGCTGGCTGACACCAAGCCCGAGTGCTAGCAATGGAGAGGTGTCTGTCAGATACCGCCATTACTAGAACGCGAATTAAATGGGACACAACAACACACAAATTGCACAAAAAAACTTTTATTTAAATAAACACTCCCTGATTTCAGCCCTCTTTCACCATTTTATTAAACAAATTAATCCAACATTGGTCTAACATAATCCAATGAGTCTGACAGTCCAAAGGGGAAACCTGTATGAATATATAAGCACATTAAAAAAACATCACAGTACTAAACTCCATCTCCTGCATCCCCTAAAGATCATGCCTGCAACTTATCTTCTGCGGGTGCAGGGTGTGGAGTTCAACTTGCACTATATTATTCTGGGAGGTGTAGACCACAGCTGCAGCACAATCTCCAGGGTTATGGTCCTATGTTCCCCCCAAAAAAATTGTAAGCAGTGCTCTATACTCCCCCTGTCACCACTCCCTACCATTATGTTATGCATCCTAGTGCCAACATCACCCTATAACCTCTCCACCTAATACCCCATAGTCCTCTCACCTCCACCCATCAAACCACCTATCACCCCATAACCTTCCCACCTACTACCCCATAGTCCTCTCACTTCACCTATCACTTCACCTATCCCCCCATAACCTTGCCACCAATCACCCCATGTCAAGTTTGTATAGAGGTGGCTACAGGTAGGGAAGTGCTGAAAAAATAGGATTGTAAGATGTTTGTGTGGTAAATTTTGCAGGGACGAGTCGTGGTCAGAAGAAGTCATCATGGCGGTCTGAAAAGGATGGAGAAGAAATGAGAAAGATAACAATTCCAGTCACAGGAGACGTTTCCGGTGAGTTTCCAGATGTTACTGCACTGTAGTCACTTTAACATCTGCAAAGCCTGTGTACACTGGTGTCTACCACTGTATGGTCACTGTATGGTGGTATATAAAGTCTGTAGAGCCTGTGTACACTGGTTGCTACCACTATATAATCACTGTATGGTAGAAATATTGATTGTAATGTAATGGTTTAGGTTCAGGCACAGTTTGGCGGTATCTCCCAGGCCTCTTGGATGCTGAATAGGCTATCCAACAGTCCAGGAAAGCTGGACCCTAATTTAGCTTTCTACCAGAACCATTACACAGCTGGATATAGTGGGAGTGGCTTTATGTGATAGGGGTGGGGCTCAACATGAGAGCGTGCCGCACCTTCTAAGGTAGTTGTCTGTTCTGCTGACTGGAAAGGAGGTACAGAAGCTGGGATTTGAACGCTAAAGCCAGGAGATAAGCATGGAGATCTTAAGGGTTTTAGAGCTCTACAGGTGACCAGCAGACATAGTCTGGGTGTAGGCTGAAGCAGCAGGGCCTCTGATGGTGCACTGTAAGTGTCAGACTTAGTAGGCCTCAGATTTAGAATGCCCGGAAGTCGGGTTATATCTCAGTCAGTGGGTCACAGATGGTATTAGAGCATTCCTTATTCTCTTCTCTGTTAATCCTGTGCAGTTATAGTGGGATAATATCTAATTTGAGGCTTGATTGAGCCAGATTAAAAGAGTCCCCAGAGGAGCACACTAGGGAAACGTCTGCTCACATCCAAGGTTAGGCCACACCCCCGGAAAAACTTTTCTATGGTTAGATGAGTCAACATTTTAAATTCCATGTCCTGCAGGCTCAAGAGTAGAGAGACCATCCAGTTTGTTATCAAAAGCCTACATCTCTGAATGCATTAGTGCCTATGGGTTGCATTAGTGCCTATGGTATAAACAGCTTACTCATGCTGAAAGACATTATCAATGGTGAACAGTATATAGAGGCTCTAGAACAGCATATGCACACATCTAGACAATTCCTTTTTCTGAGAAAGCCTTGCATATTTCATAAAGATAATGCTAAACCCCATACTGCATGCATCGCAACAGAATGGCTTTGCAGTAGAAGAGTCTAGATGCTGAACCTTTCACCAATAGAAGAAAAATGGCACTGTATTAAATGAAAAATCCAGCAAAGAAGACCCAGTCCTGTTGAGCAGCTACAATTATACTTTAGACTAGACAAATGACTTTTTGTAAATTTTCTGTTTTTAATTTTTCAATTAGTTATTTGTTCAAATGAAATGTAAAAATGTCAAACTTTCAACTTTTGATATATACTCTATAATCTGTTGTGAATAAAATATGGCGTTAATAGATTTTCAAATCATTGCATTTTTGTTTTCTTTCCATTTTACATAGTTTTTTGGAATTGGGGTTGCATTTACCCCATAACACTGTATGATGTATACATCCATCATAAGCATGGTTACTAAGTGCTCCATGATGGGCTTTATAGATCATATCAGTTTTGTGGATACTGCCTCTGTGTCCATGGGATCAGCAGGAACATGGCTTATACACTTAGCTGGACTCTTGCTGTAATTTCTATTATCAGAGATAATTTCTATCCAAAAAGTTTAACCTCGGGGGTGTGGCTTGGAGAGCTCAGTGGATGGCCGCACATTGAAAGAGCTCCGCTACCAAGCCGCCCAGTTCAGCCGTTTTTTCTGCTCCATCAGCGCCCTAGATGGGGAGAGGTCGCACAAGGGCACACAGGAGAACACCCGCTATCGCCCCAGTGCCCCCGGTTCCTGGTTCGGGCATAGAGCGCTTCATAACGCGAAGCGCGGGAAGAGGAAGCTACTCTGAGAGCACGGCGCCATCTTTGACTCGCGGCAGCCAGCGCACAGCCGGAGGAACGAGGAGGTTTCGGTGCCTATCAGCGGAGCCACCAGCTTCACCACCGCTCACCTTCCAGGAGTCCGAGGTCCCCGGTGATCCCGACAGCTCGGGTAAGATCTGCAGCCTGCCTGTTTCCCCGGCCAACGCTCTCCTGCACCGTGTGGCCGCCGCCATTTTGCAGCCCGGTCTGGATCCCAGCGGCGCCACAGCGGAAACAGCGGAAGGGCCCGCGCAGACAAGGGACTCTTTTCACTCGGGCCCTGACCCAGTGGATACATCCTACGGCCCGGTGGCTGCACTACAGGGTTCTGCCCTCACTCAATGGGACATATTACCAGAGACTGCATTGCCGGCCACTGGCCTTGTGACGGCCTCGCTCCTGCGCCCTCTCCCTCCTGCAGAACTCTGTGACCCATTCCCGTAACGGGGGCACCTGCCGCATCCTCTCTGCTGCATTCTTACCCCGGATTCCTCCTTCTCAGGGTCATACTGATATTGCCCTTAGCTCGGGAGTCCCACGCGGTGCTGGTGCACCGGCCACCACACCGGGACCTCATTCGCCTAATCTGGCTAGTACAAGCCCTCCACCAGGGACTGACAATACCGACCCAGGCGTTTTGGGTTTGGTGGTTGTCGGGGTGAGCCCCAACTCAAGAGCCCCCTCCTCTGCACAAACGCCACACACCGGCCCCATGGAGCCCCACCAACACCTGGCGGCAGCTAGCCCGGAGCTCCTCCACTCGGGATCCAGGCCATCATATGCCACTGGTGGGTCCCCAGCCAGGAAAACACCACATGGAGAGAGATCGCCTTCCCCTCCACAGCTATGGGACGCATCTCAAGGAGACTCAGTGGGTCCATCCATCTCCCAATCCCCTGGGCCATTGCCTTACAGTCGCCAGCCAGACGCCCCGTCTTTCTGCCCGGTCCCTCAAGTTCAAGCTTCGTCGCTCCCAATAGATATCCAACAGTGGACCCACCACCTCCAACTCCTACCAACAAAAACGGATGTTCAAACCCTAATATCTGAGGTTAAGGACACCTGCAAACAGATTGCACTATTGCAACAGGACATTATACATCTTACTGACAGAGTAGACTCGCTGGACCAAGCTCAAGGAGCCACCTAAAGCTATCTATCTACCTTCCATACACCATTTGTCGCCCAAGCGTCAGTTATATGCAATTTAGGTAGGCATGTCGAGGACCTGGACAATAGGGGGCGACGGAATGACATTCGGGTCCGGGGCCTGCCTGAATCCGTGAGCGATGACAGCATTTCCCCCACACTAAACGCCATCTTCAACAAGATATTGGGCGAGCAGCCCACTTACCCCATTAAGCTGGACAGAGCCCACAGAGCACTCCGCCCAAAAGGGTCCTCACCCCTGCCCCGTGATGTAATTTGCTGTGTCCATGACTTCATAACCAAAGAACGCATCATGACAAAAGCTCAAGCTATGCGCACGCTCAAATATGAAGGTGCGGCACTACAACTCTTCCATAATCTCTCATGGGTGACTCTACAGAAAGGGCGCCTCCTGAAACCGCTCTTGTCTATCCTGAGAGATCGCCAGATTATGTATCGCTGGAGTTTCCCGTTCGCCCTCACGGCCAGGAAGGACGGCCGTTCAGCCACGCTGAAGACACAGGATGATGTGCAACCATTCTGTGACTTCCTACAGATCCCAGTACCTCAACTGCCTTATTGGGACTTAGATATTCTGTCCCCTCCCGCCCTGCTGGCATGGCAGCATTCTGCGCAAAAGAAACAAAGTCCGACCAATGAGGCCACCGCGGGTCGCAGACTCCCGCATACCCCGCCTCACCAACCTTGATTAGTGAACTCCTGTGTTTACCTAATATGTTCTCTTTCGTCCCATCTAGGTCATGATCTCGTTTATTGTTATTAGAAATAAGTCCTTAGGGCTTATGTTAGTCAGCTTCACTTTGGGCAGCTTGGTTGCTTCTTTACCGATTGCTCATTTCTTCTCTTTTAGGTTAGATTTCAGGTACATGTTCATATATTCCATACTCACTGTTCTCCTCTTAGGGCTTGAGCCCTGTTTCTCGGATTCAGCTCATCCCCCTTTCTAGTGCAGAGGACTGAGGGTTCGCGGTTCCCGGACTTGTCTAGCGGATCACCACCTACCCTCACCTCCCCCACTACCCGGTGAACACTGTTGTGTAGCCCAACTTGATCGCTACCCGGGTTTATTCAGTAACGTTGGTTTTTGTTGATTGCACCATATTTCAACTTCTCGCTTAGCGTCCTCTTGTCTTGTGTCTGGTCTTGTTCTCGTATTGTGTTTCCCGCTCATTCACGGCGATAATGGTCATATGTGTAACCATCAATGCAAAAGGATTAAACTCCAATGTGAAGCCCCGCCTTCTTCTGCGTGAATTACGCGCCTTGAAAGTGGACATAGCATTTGTCCAGTTGACCCACTTTGACTCACAGGGCTCCTTCAAGTTTGCCAAGGCTGCATTGCCCGTCGCCTACTCTTCTTCCAGTAGCCGGAAAAAAGCAGGTGTTGCTGTCCTCATCTCAGCCACATACCCCCTTCAGATCACTCACTCTGATATCAACCCTTAGGTCTCTACATAATCCTCCAGGGTACCTTGCATGGGATCCCGCTAACTCTGTGTAACCTATATGCCCCTAGTTCCTCCCAGGTCCATTTTCTATCACGAGTTTTTGCTAAGTTGTCCAGACTCCCTCCTGGGGCACTTCTGATAGGGGGGATTTTAACCTGGTGTTCTCTCCAAATATAGACAGGCACTCCCTCCAGAGGAAATCACCTACAAGAGCCCTGGCGCAGACCGCTGTAGCATTGCGTAAACTGGTCAGGAAGCATGGCCTATTTGACCTTTGGAGGATAAACCATCCTACGGATCGGTCCTTTACCTTTTATTCCCTTTCACATCAGACACACTCCTGAATTGATTTCTTTTTTGGGAACACCCCGCTATTGCGGATGATGATAGATGCGCAGATTGGCCCCATCTCCTGGTCCGCATGGCCGGATCTCTTTTGCAAAAACCCGGGTCCTCGACCGCTTTGCCATTGGCCCCTAAAGACTCCATGCTGCGAAGCCCCGGATTCCGAGCAAAATTTAAAAGAGCCCCAAATTCTTTAAACTTAATAAAGGGTTTCGGTTCATCACCCCGACCCTTTGGGCGGCTCACAGGCGGCCTTAAAGGGGGAAAATGATATCCTTGGGGGCTAGTTGAAAAAGGACGTTTATGCACAAACTCTGTCCCTGCAGCGGCCCCTTCAGTTTACGACTTTGATAACGCCAGGCCAAAATTGGTCCCTCCTCTATTGTAAAAAAGGGTTTCCGTCTAGAAATAGCACTAAAAAGGTTTGAACGAATGTTGCTATATTCCAAACACAATTTTACAATTTTGCCAAGGCGACATTCCTGGCTAGGACTCAAGGGGGGGAAAATAATTTCTGTTGAAAGGCCTTAAAAGGGCCCGGAAAAGACCCAAAATTAAAACCCGTACGTCAATAGGGGACATATTCACGTTTCTTCTCTGAGTTTTTACTCCCTCCCCAAAGTTCCCCCCGACCTCTGACTCAGAGTTTAAAAAGCTAAGATGATGCTTTTCTTATTTCCACCCCCCCCCCGAGGTTGGGCGGATGTGGCGATAAGCTTAGCCCCAAATCAGCTTTTTGGCTCCTGAGTCATTAAAAAAAACTCCGAGGAAGCTCCGGGCCCTAAAGGATTCTCCTATCTATATTACGACGTTTTCAAGGACCCCGCCCCCCCGTATGCTTTTCCATGTTTAAAACCTTTTGGAGGGAGCCCCGATACCAGGCGAAATGTCCCACCCTTTATCACCCTTTTCCCTAAGCCAAAAAGGCCCATCAGATGTGCAAGCTTTTACCTATAGCCCCTTAAATTCGGACATAAAGATTTTTTCAAAAATTTGGCCAAAAGATGAATGCCTGGTTACCCCCAAATTGGGCCACAAAGACAAGGGGGTTTTTTCCCGTGTGTAGGGAGGGACAAAAAACCCCGCCGACGATTGACCTGATTGACTAACGAACCTCCAAAAAATGAGGGGTTGTTGCTTAGCCTTTCGCGGAAAAAAGGACTTTGACGCCTTAGCTGGCCTTTTCTTTGACACCCTTAAGCCCCTTTTGGGACACCGGAAATTTTTTGGGGGCTGTCGAGAGTTTTAGCCCTCCGTGGCATCTATAAAATTGCCACAC
>JAODAL010040186.1:0-37160 GCA_025379985.1 Phyllomedusa bahiana
TGAAATGTACAGCGCCCTGGAATCAAGGGCGCTCCAAAATAATGATAATAATAATAATAATAATAATAATAATAATAATAATAATAATTAATACCATCACTATGTAGCTCCATGGATCTCCTTCCTTTTGACCTGACCAACACCATTTTGTCATTCACAGGTATGTCTCTCATTGTGAAGTACTACAACTCCTATCCTGCATTTTATGTATGTCTCTCATTGTGAAGTACTACAACTCCTATCCTGCATTTGATGTATGTCTCTTTTATGTGCATCTCCAGTGTAAGCCATAATTTGTTATCATAATGCTATCTCCTATACCCCCATCCCATGCTGTGTCCATGGAGCCTGTGTAATTCACCCTGTAATCTCGTTTCCTATCTCCCTCCCCCCCACTCTGCTAATCAGGTAACCTGAGCTCTCCCACATCTTGTTCACATCTGATTGTTCTGATTGGGATGTAGCTTAGTATATATTCACTATATTTACTATTTTGCCATAGGCAAACTTAAACTCTATCAGTTCTCTATCTATTAAACACTAAAACGTAACTTTTATTATATCTAACTCTTAACCTCTATACACACTATTTAAAAACCTGATCTCTATCCTCATCATTTAACCCTTTTTGCTTCTGAAAGAGGGAATAACTCCCTTTCTATCATCAAGTCTGGTGGAACCCCACCTATTAACAGGAGAGCCTTATATCTATAGCAAAGTACTAGCTTCAGTAAGGGATCCCAAGCCAACTACTTGGGCAGGCGTCCCTAATCTCATAGACACAGAACAAATAAGGCCCCCTTGTGACACCGTCTGCAGCAGGTGACACTTGTAGACAGAGGTGAGAGATCACAATTTAAAACGTCATGCCTGACCTCGCCGACATGTTTCGCCAGCTAACCTGGCTTTATCAAGGCTTAGAGGTCCGATCACATGTGGTCTGAGCTCACTTCCTTTTATATCATGTTAGGTAAACACCCCATACAGGTGCTCACCAATTAGCCATCAGAGAATCCACATAAAACCCACTCCCCCTTCCGCGTGCGCACACTCATAACAGGTCCTGCTAAAGCTGCCACCATGCTCTCATGAGCCAACAACCTTCAGTCAAATTCGCCATCTCCATGGCGAAATAGTAAATATAGTGATCAAAAGTCACTCTTTGTTCTCTTGCGAGATTCCCAATTTTTTGGAGATTATGTGACTAGTATATATTCACCCACACTTGTGGCCTTCGGTCACTGTGGCGCTGCTCAAAGTGTGGCCTGATCTAAGTGGGAATTAATACCAGAATTAATCCAGGATTGAACAAGGATTGCAAGGTAACAGCTACTCATTCTTTCCCATTAATAGCTTGCTAACCTATCTCACACTATGCTTTTCTTTTCCCCCATTATCGCCACTATCCTTGCACTAACTGCCTATCCCCAAACACCCTCAATGAGCTCTACATCTCCCCCTGCATCCAAAACCCCACACCTGTCTGCTGCCCCAACCAACCTTTTCCCCCCCACTTTTAAAAAGGGCTCCCGGGCACCAAACAAACCCTCCCCAACCCTCCAACTAACCTACCTCCCCACCTGCTCACCCTCTCTCTGCTCCTCCGGGCTGCGGGGGGACATATCCCCTAACCCGGGGGCCCTCCTCAAAATTTTTCCCACCTTTGCCCTCTGCCTTTTCTAACAGATTCCCACTAAAAAATTTCCCCTTAAAACCTGAACCCATCCTTTTCTGACCCCTGCCCCCCCAAAACCCCCCCCCCTGGAGCTCTTTTGGGAATTTGCACAGTCTGTTGCAATAAACTCTCCAAACATACTTTACTTGTTCTCTCATGCAAGGGCCTCTTCCGGGCCCTAAACAAAAAACCGGGCGGGACCCCCCTCTGACACAGCCCTCCCCTGCTGTGCTCTCCCAACCCTTCGCCCATACCCCCTCCCCTTTTAACAACATGGCGGGATTGCCCATCCCCCCCTGTCGACATCGGGTTTCCTTTGTCCCCGCTCCACCTCTGCCTTCTCTCACATTTTCCACCTTCGAGGTGCACTCTGTCCGCATCTACGCCCCTCCAATCTCCAAGTGGCTGTTATCTACCAACCCCCTGGCTCTGCCTCTGCCTTTCTCAACCACTTTATTTCCCTTTGGTTTCCCCCTTTTTCCTTTCCATTTTGAAAACGCCCCCTATCTTCATGGGAACCTTGGGCCATCCCAACCCACACCCCCCACTCTCCCTTCCAACAAACTCCTTTAACTCTGCTCCTCCTTCAACCTCTCACAGTGGCCCTCGGGGTCCACTCAAAAAGACGGTCACCCCACTGGACCCATTTTCACCTGCCTCTGCCCCCTATGTGATTTTTCGAATCCCCCCCACCCCATACTGCCCACAAACCTGTTTTCCCCTTCTCCCCCAAAACCCCAAACCCCACCTGCTCCTCCTCTATCATATCCAGTACCCCCCTACAGAACCAAAAAAAACCTAAAACCCTCTAAACTCCCCGAGGGCCCCTTACACCTTTTTCCCTCCCCATCCCCCTCATTTAATGACCCAGACACACCCCTACTTTTCTACAACCACAAAAACACTTCCACCTTGACGTGGTCCCCCCTCTTCACACCCCATTAAACCACAAAACCAACGGGGCAACCAGGCACCCCAGACTCCCCCAAAAACAGCTGAGGCGAGTTTCCCAGAATTGCCGAATGCTGCTGGAAGAAAACCAGCTCCACCGATGCCTCATACAAACAATCACTACACACATTTAAGTCCGCACTCACCTCAGCCAAACAGAACTACTTCACCAATCTCATATCCTCCCTGTCTCACAACCCCAGAAAACTATTCAAAACCTTCAACTCCTTCTCCTCCACCACACCTCCTCCCCCATCCCCCCTTTTTCAGCAAATGATTTTTTGTTATTCACTTCCTTCAGAAGATCAACCACATCAGAGAAAGCTTCAGCCCACACTCCCCACCACCTTCCTCAAAACCTAAAAAACTGCTTTTGGCCTTAACTTATTTCCCCCACTGTCCCCTCATGACCCCCGGGAAAAACCTTTCCCTCAAATTTGTAAAAATCCAACCTCACTACCTTAACCCTTGACCCACTCCCATCCACCCCCATCCCAGACCTCAGGGGTTTTCTATCATCCCAGCTCTCACCCTTCCCCTTCACCAATCGCAAACCCTAGCATCTTCCCCTTAACCCTAAAACATGCTACAAAACCAACTCCTACCCCTTAAAAAAAACCCCTTGACCCCCCCCTCTCTGCCCAAAACTAGGGCCCCCAAATCCTGCCCTTTTTTGGGGCTTCCAAATTTCCTCGAGCAGCACCCCAAACTTCAACTGTCCCCCCCAAACCTTTTCTCCAACCTCTTTTTTGGACCCACTTAATCTGGGTTTTTTTTGAAACCCCACCACTCAAACCGAAACTGCCCAAACCCAAAAGGTCCAAAAATAAAACCTACAACTGCTTAAGCCTCACGCCTTTACTCTGTCCTTCTCCTTCAGACCCCTTGCTTCTGCCTTTGACATTGTCGAACCCTACCTTCCTACAAATCCCTCCTCCCTTGGCATCATGGGACTTGGGCCCTTTTTCCCCCGGGTCTCCCCCGAAACCCCACTGATCGAAAAATTTTCCCGCGTCTCTCATTCTCCTCTACCTTCCCCCCCCCCGGGCCCCTCTCGGTCATTTTCGCCCTGGGGCAGTCCTTGGGGCCCTTTTTTCCCCCCTTTTCCCCTCTACAACCTTTGGCCTCGGTCAGCTCATAAACTTTACAGGGCTTTCATTACCACCTTTTTTTCAACGATACCCAACTCACATCTCTGGGGCCCCGAAGATTTCCCTCTTCTCTCCCTGTTTTCCCCAAACCCCCTCCCCATCCATTTCCCCTTCTTCCCCCTCCCGTTTTTTTAAACTAAATGTGGAGAAAAATGAGCTCATCACTTTCCACCGGCCCCCTCCTACCCCCCCCCCCGAACTCTCTAACTCAGTTAAAGGCTTTTAAAAACTCAAAACCCGTTTTCCCAATCTGTGCCTTGGGGGAATCCTGGGCTCTGCTCCCGTTTTTTCAAAAAAACCATCCAAACCCCCACCCCCCTCCGCCACCTCCACCTGAAAAATATCCCTGTTTTCCCTCCTTCCTTTAACTACGACACTAAAAAAAATGCTTGGGCCATGCCCTTTGGGCATCCCCACTTAGACTTCCCGCAAAAAAAAATCTTGCTTTGTGGGGGCCCCCCATTTTTTTTAAAAGCTTTTTAAAACCCTTCAAACCAATTTTCAACTCTGCCCGCCCGTCTTTTCATCCTCCCCCCTCGCTAAATCTTCTTTCCTCACTCCTCTGCCAACCCCTTTACTTAAACTTTCCCATTGCCCAGCCAATTTTTTTTCAAGTACTAAACCCTGACCTGCAAAGGCCCCCAAAACCCCTCCCCTCCATATACCTTGCCCTAAACTTCCAAATCTCCCCTCACGTAATCTCCCCCTCCTCACAAAACCCTTCTCCTCCCGCTTCCCCCCCCTTAACACCTCCACAAAAACCGTCTCCAAAACTTCTCCCCCGTGCTTCCCCACCCCCCCCTCTGGAACTCCCCTGCCCAACACAAACAACCCCCTCCTCCCCCCTTTAAACCCTTTTTAAAAAGCAACCTGGAAAAAAACCCCTTTTTTTCAAAGGGCCCTTTCCTATAACCTACAATAACCCTGCTTTCCAAATACTAAACCCCCCCAAAACAAATCGCCCCCCACCTCCTGTCTCTTTTCCTTTTCCCCCTTGTAGATTTTAAGCCCCCACGGGCCCGGGCCCCTTTTCTCCCCTTTGGGCATTTATCATTGTAAACATGTTATGTATTTCCCCCCCGAATTACAGCGCCCCGGAATCAAAAGGGCGGGTTTAAAAAAACATAATAAAATTTTCAGAATTTTTTTTTTTTATTTTTTAAAATCTGCACAGTTTCGAAAAAATGCAAATTAAAGGGAAAGGTTCCCCTTTCAGGGTTTGTTACATAAAAAAATAAAAATCATTTTGGGAAACAATGCTAATTTAAGCTCCTGTGACTTTACTTTTATTGTATCAAAAGTGGCTTGGGGGGCTTGAGAAAGGGTTTCTAAGTTTTAATTCCAGTTTAGGAGGTAGGACGAAAGCAGACACCCCTATCTTGTCCCGCAGTTCAGGGAGAAAGGTTTGGAAAAGAAACCTGGAATACAGATCCTGGTTTCAGGGTTGTGGTAAAGAGATCTTAAAAACATTCGAAATGGCCCGGTGAGGTCTATTTTAGCAAGGACAATTTTCCACCCAAACCCCCCAAAAAAAAAATTCCCCCCCACTATCAAAAGGCCTTCTTATATCAAAGGAAGAGGGGGGTGGTTTTTTTCGGGGGTTTTAATTTTACCTCAACAATAAAATTTTCCCTTTTGATTGCTACTACAGACCTTCCCCGAAATAAACCAACTTGGGGTCTACCAAAGAGTTCAAATAGAAAGTAAAGGGTAAGCGGGCTTTCCATGATTTTTAAATGAAAAACAAGATCCCGCAAGAGGGATGGGTTAAAGATGAACTAGAGTGGGGTCTTTTCCTGCTTTGATATAATTTTGGGGATGGGGCTGTATTCAAATTTATTTTGGGATCAAGCTTCCTTGGGCAATAAAAATCGAATAAAATTCCTAGGGTTGAAGTTTAAAATTTGGGTCTTTTGATCTTTTTTTAAAAATTTTCCTAAGTAACCATTTCCCTCCTGGAGAGTTAGGCTATGCTCACACAGCTGATTTTTTTTACAGACTTTATTTCCCTATTGCGCGCCTAATGCGCTCAAAATGGCTGAAATCCGTCCCAGTCATTTCAAAATCCCCCAGTTCCATAGAGAACTATGGGTTTGTCTCCGTCCCCTTTTTCCGCCGGGATAATGGCATGTCCCCTTTGTCCCCGCTCGAGAAATACGGCAGCAGGGACAAAAATGGACCCGAAAAAAATTTTCCCGGCAGGGATACGCGCCATTAAAAATGGGGACAGCACACATTAAATTTTCGGGCGAAATCCATCCCCCAAATTTTCGCCGGGAATAAGCTTGTGAAAACCCAGCCTTAGGTTGGGGAAAATTCTTTTTAAAAATCCTTACTGACTCTAACATACCTTTAAAGTCATAATGCGGGAAAAGGGGTTTTTGAAATTTACCCCACCCTTTCTTTTATCCAAGCCTTTTAAGCTTTTTAAAAGGGACCCTCCTTCCCCGTCTTTTCCTTAGCTACCACGGTCACAATAGATCACAGCAGCTAAGGGGCTAATCACCTGTGGCCGCAGCTCACTCTGGTCATGAGTGATGCAGCATGGAGCCAACTGCCCTTTTACAGCCCGGTCCCATGTTTGGGATTGGCGGGGCCCCCCTTCAGACATCGCATGATGTCCAAAATGTACCGGTACATATAATGTTGAGAAGGAGTTTAAAAAGGTTCCCTCTTGGGCCCCCAAAACCCCAGCTTACGAGTTAATAAAAGATGGAAAAAAAAAAAACATAAGGGTTCCCTTGGGGAAAGGGAAGGAGGAAAAAAAAAACATAAAAGAAGGAAAAAAAAAGCTGAGTGAAAAGGTTTAAAAGGGGGCCCAAAATTTTTTAAAAAAAAATAATAATTTTTATTTAAAACCTATCGGGCCCCCCCCCACTTTTCCACTCTGGAGCTTTCCCTTTGGGTTGGGTAAACCTTTTACTTCCTGGTGCTTTTCCCCACAAAATATAAAAGAACTTCACTCTATGTAAGCAATAGAGGTGGGGGTAGGGGGATGTTCACACAACATTTTTACCCCTTGGGTTTTCATGCGGAATTTTGGGGTGGAAAAACGTGCCCAAAAAAACACTTAAAAAAAAGTGTTTTTATTACGCAAATAATTGGGGTGCTTTGTAAAATCATCGGCATCATGCAGACGACTATAATTTTACTCTCGTATTTTCAGTGCGCACTGTGCTGATATGACATCTCTTTGCGGCACTTACATGCTGTGAAATACAAAAGATAAATACAACGCGCTGCATTTTTGCATTGAAATTCCGTGCAGTGCAAACGAACGGTGCACAAAAAGGGATGGTGCCCAAAAAAATCGTGAGAAATAACCCCCTTTAAAGGGGTGCATTGGGCTGCCCTGTGTAAAGATTGGGGTGGGGGTGCCCTGTTTTGGTATGAGAGCCCCCATATACGAAAATGGCCCGGTATAGAAGCTGCAGGTAGTTATTCCTTTTCCCCAAGAAAAAAGTTAGGCTTTGTGTGCCCTGTAAAAATTTTTCATTCTCCTATAATTTTTTTTAATCCCTTTTATAAAATTTTGGGGTTTTTAAAATTTTTAAGTTTGCTTAAATTTTGGGAAAAATGTGCATAAACCCACCAAACCTGCCTTTTTTAACCCTTTAAAAAAGGGGGAGAAAAACCCAAACTGACACTACAGACTCACTTAATTAAAATTTAGCAATTTTTCACTACTATTTTTGCGCAATAAAATTAAACTTTAGGGGCCAAAAATCATAAAATATTTTGGTGGGGAATTTTTTGGGCCCGTTCTGGCAGTATATTTGGGTTTTTTCTGTAGTAGGGTTATTGATAATGTTGGTCTTGGTATAGTGTACTTGTTTGGTAGCAGTATAATGGTGATATGTATGGTGAGGTATTTGTTGCCTGTATAATTTTACTACATGATAATTATTAATGGGTATCATTAAATATTCATAATCGGGATAGGAGCTGACAGGGGAGGCCCCATCCAAAAGTTTGCTATGAGGCTCAGGATTCTCTAATTATGCCCCTGTATATATGCAATTAAACCCATAATTACCATGTGTCAGGATGGTTATATTTAAAATCTATTGAAGGGGTTGTCTCATTCCAGCATTTGGCAGCCCTTTGTGCTGGTTGCCAAGCAGAGCTTGTTAAATGGAGGGTGTGTGTTTCTCCTCCCAGCAGGGTACATGTGATGATTCATTCTGTGTGAGCTAGGGGAAGGGAGAGGTTCTCAGCTGTCATTAGAATCATTGGAAGTGAAAAGCTAAATGTAACTCCATAGTGTATATCTACATTTCTCGCTCTCTCTATATACTTTGTAACTAGAATTGGCACTTGACATTCAGGACAGGTGATTTTTTTTTCTCTGTCTCTCTCTCCGCCCTGCGGGGCGGAGAGACCGGCAGCCCACCGCCCCATAGACATTCATTACTAGCGGCGCGTTTTCGCCTCTGGTAATTGACATGTCCCTTCTCTCCCCGCGCGGCGTATTGTGCATGCGAGGAGAGGAGACGTAACACATAGTTCTCTATGAGAACTGTGGATTACCGTAATCACTGGGACGTATCTCGCCCCGTATTGAGCGCAGTACGCAATGAAATACGGGGCGAGATACGTCCCAATTTAAGCCGTGTGAACATAGCCTTAGAGTGTTTAATAGGTAATAATTCTACAATGGTACTGATCTGTGGAATAAAGATAACGCAACTTATACCACACAGTGCTGGGTGTTAAGAAAAGAAAAAAAAGAAACTGAAAAATGAAGTTGAATTGGCATTTTTTTTCCCATTCATCCTTCTAAACATGGTTATAGCTTTTGGAATGTGGCAGCACAAAGATTTCGGCTGCATAATTTTTTTTTAATGTATTTTGAGCCAAAAAACTGTTGTAGTCCTATTCTATATACAGTGGGTACGGAAAGTATTCAAATCCCTTTACATTTTTCAGACTTTGTTTCATTGGAGTCATTTGGTAAAATCCAAAAAGTTAATTTTTTTGCTCATTAATTGAAACTCTGCACCTTGAAAGGAAAAAACAGAAATGTAGATATTTTTGCAAATTTGTTAAACAAGAAAAACTGAAATATCACATGGTCATAAGTATTCAAACCCTTTGTGGTGACACTCATATTTAACTCACATGCTGTCCATTTCCTTCTGATTCTCCTTGAGATGGTTTTACTCCTTCATTGGAGTCCAGCTGTGTTTAATTAAACTGATTGGACTTGATTAGGAAAGGCACATACCTGTCTATTGTGACGCTTCACTAACATTCAGCTGCCATCTTGGGTTATCACAGGGGATATTCTGCTCTTGGACCGCCTTCCTTTGGTAGAACGGTTGGCACGTCAACACAGGGCACTTTGACACTGGGTTTCTTTAGGTTTTGGTCTCCACCCGTTTTTTTTCTTTAGCAAGCCACGTGTACAGAAATCAATAGAAACAAAACCCCGGCCGTCTGGCCACTTAATACACATGTAGCTTCCCTCTCTATATAGGGTCTGGACCTAGTGTCCAGTCAGAACCATCCGTTCTACCAGCCTCCACTGGTTAGCTTCCAGAGGACAGCCACCTGTTGGCCTCAAGCCTCTGGGGTAGAAGCCTCTCCTCAGCTCTTCGCCGCTCCCCTTTCAGGAAGCGAACCACACCCCCGAACATCTGGCGTATGAGGCCTTTAATATGTCTTCAGAGACCCACCCAATACCTGGGTTGGACCACAGGGACCTGGAACGTGGAAACAGCCACCCACCCACTGTTGCTGTTCCGGGAAAAGCAAGCCCATAATGGCTGGACATTAGCCATACTATGTGCAAGGGTCAGCAACCTAATGTTACTGACCAACAATACCTGGCTTCCCCCACCTAGACCAGGCCCTCGATGGCATGTTTCTACCAGGTCTCTCGATGTACGTCACCTAGTGGCAGCAGCATGCGACCACCCATGGTCGCTCTGCCACCCTATATTAGACCTCACAGCTCACAGTGCATGTCAGAGCACATGAGAATCATGAGGTCTAAGGAACTGCTCAAGGAGCTCAAAGACAGAATTGTGGCAAGGCACAGATCTGGCCAAGGTTACAAAAGAATTTCTGCAACACTCAAGGCTCCTAAGAGCACAGTGGCCTCCATAATCCTAAAATGGAAGAACTTTAGGATGACCACAGCTCTTCCTCAACCTAGCCGTCCAGCCAAACTAAGAAATCGGGGTGAGAAGAGCTTTGGTGAGGAGAGGTTAAAGAAGAACCCCAAGACACTGTGGATGAGCTCCAGAGATGCAGTAGGGGAGATGGGAGAAAGTTCCACAAAGTCAACTATCACTGCAGCCTCCACCAGTCGGGCTTATGGCAGAGTGTGCCGGGGAAGCCTCGCCTCGTGCAAGCATATGAAAGCCGCATACACTTTGCAAAAAAAAAACATGAAGGACTCCCAGACTATGAGAAATAAGATTCTCTGGTCTGAAGAACGAAGATTGAACTTTTTTGGTGTAGTTTGTAAGCAGTATGTGTGGAGAAAACCAGACACTGCCCATCACTTGCCCAATACAATCCCAACAGTGAAACACAATGTTGGCAGCATCATGCTATGGGGTTGTCTTTCTGCTGCAGGTACAGGATGACTGGTTGCAATTGAAGGAAAGATGAATGCAGTCAAGTACAGAGATATCCTGAATAAAAAACCTCTTCCAGACACTCTGGACCTCAAACTGGGCCAAAGGTTCATCTTCCAACAAAACAATGATCCTAAGCACATAGCTAAAATAACATAGCAGTGGCTTCAGAACAACTCTGTGACCATTCTTGACTGGCTCAGTCAGAGCCCTGACCTAAACCCAGCTGAGCATCTCTGGAGAGACATGAAAATGGCTGTCCACCAACGTTCACCATCCAACCTGAGGGAACTGGAGAGGATCTGCAAGTAAGAAAAAGCAGAGGATCCCCAAATCCAGGTTTGAAAAACTTATTGCATCATTCTCAAGAAGATTCATGGCGGTTCTAGCTCAAAAGGTGCTTCTACTCAATACTGAGCAAAAGGGGCTAAATCTTAAGACCATGTGATAATTCAGTTTTTTCTTGTTTAATAAAATTTTCAGAAAATTTTACATTTCCCGTTTTTTTCCCTCTTTCAAGATTTTGGGGGGGGAGATGCAGAATTACAAATTAAGGGAAAATTTTATTCTTACCAAAAGCTGCAAAAGGAAAAAAAGTTTAAAAAAAAATTTTAAAAGGGGCCCGAATACTTTCCCCTACCCACTGTATGTACAAAACCCTGGTTTTCACCAAAAATAGGCCAGTTTGCGCCAGGCTTAACCATTTGAAAAGCACCCAACTATGGCCTTGATATGGGTGTAAAAGCACGACATACCACACCCAATGTATGAACTCACATATGGGCAGGGGTTTCCCTTTATTCTGGTCAAATATAAAACCCCACTTAAAAGGGGACAGTATATCTGGGGGGAAAAAATTTGGTTCACCCCCATCCAAAACCCCTGTCGGAAAACAGGGATGCATTGTTAAGGGGGCAGCCTTCGCCACTTTTTTGGGCTCGCCCAACATGAAGGGGTCAATGGGCCCCCGGTGTGGGGGCGTTCGGGGGGGGACGCGGCACTTTTTTCCGGGAAAACCCCCGAGGCCCTGCATGGGTCGCGGGGTGGGGAACGGAGGCCCCATTTTGGGGAGCCCCCGCAGGCAGGGCCTAGTTGAATGTGGCTTCCTTTATCAGAAGGGGGCGAAGTGAAGCGAGGGAAAGTAATGGGGCAAAAAATTTTGGGCCCCAAAGGGCGACTGTTTACAACATTACACAGCTCTGCTTCCCGTGAGAAAATTGGGGTTGATTCCCAAAAAAAAACGTTTTTAAAAGGTGTAAAACAATTTTCTGAAAAAGAGCTAAAACCCCTTTAAAAAAAAAACCCTAAATTAAAAAACACTAACAAAAGGGGTTTTTTCACCGTCCCCCCCCAGGCGCTACAAAAAAGGGAAATTTAGAAAATAGAAAATTTTCCGGGAAAAAGCAGTAATTCAAATTCTGTAAAATGCTTCTCCCTTGGTCCACAAAAAACCCCGCCAATCAGAATAGGAGGGGACCCGTGAACCAAAATTTTAACCAATTTGGGAAAATAATTTTAAACCCAAACAAAATGAAAAGGGAGGACAGTTTTAAAAAACAGTAAAAAAGGCAGAAAAGGAGCTGAAATTGGTTGAGCTTTGCGGGGGCTTGGCTTCCCGCCGATCAGGTGCGGGGGCTACTTTTGTTTTTTTCTAGTCTATGGGAAGAAACGGGGCAAAAAATCTCACTCTCAAAATCCCGGGGGAGTATGAATATTTAAAAAAAGGTTTTTTTAAATTTTTTTCAAATATATTTTTAATTTAAGTTTTTTAATTAAATCAGCAAAAAAAAAAACAAAAACAAAACAAACATTGGGAAAAAATGGGGAGGAAGGGGAAAAAAAGGAGAAGGAAACAAAAAACAGGGTGAACAAAAACCCCTGTTTAACATCAAACAATTTACAAACAAGATCGAAATAAACCATAAAGTACGGTATAACCCTGAAAATTTTTCAGTTCAACTTGGCGCTCAAGTTACATGTAAAACCTTTTATCAAAAGCCATTAAAAAATTAAACCAAAAAATAAACTTCGTGCTATTTACTTATCCCAAACTTAAAGAGGGAAAATCATTGAGTGAAGGGATTTTGGGTGAGGCCCAAAATGACCAATTTTTCCTTTGCTTTTGCTAAAAGGTGGGGGGGGAAAAATCAAAACAGTCTCCACTGGGATTTTTTCCTTTTTAATCTCTTAAAAAAAATCCTTTAAATGGGGAGTTGAGGGGGTTTTTCCCCTTGGGCCCAATGGTTTCCAAACAAACAAAAAAAAAAATGTGATAGAACTGTGTGGGAAAGAAAAAGGGAAAGTCAAAAAATTTTGGGGGTCTAATAAAAGCCACTCTGGGGTGATGGAAATATGCCATTGAAAAAAGGGCAGTTATGAGTGTTTTTTCCCGTTGTGACCACAAGGGTTTATTTTAAATGGGCAACTCCACCACAAAAAAGTAAAGAGAACCCTTTTTCCAAAATTGCTCCCCAAAAAGAGTTCTACTTCCAGGGATGATTTAAACATTTTACCCTTTGGGGGCAGGAAACCCCCTAAGGTGGGATTTTCCTGGGTAAATCAAAATATTTACACATTTATAGTTCTTGGCTGCTACAATTTGGCCGCTTTTAAACCCGTCTGCAAATCGGGAAAAAGGGAGAAAAGTTTTTTTTCCCAATTTTAGAGCGTACCAGGCTTTGAAAACAGTTAAAAATAAAAAAAGATTATAAGCGGGGACCCCCCCCCTTTCAAAGTACTAAAGTTTATGCCAAAGGAAAGATGATATTAAAGGGTTCCTGCGATAAGGTTTGGGAGACTTGAGGGCCTGTGCAAAAAGTCTTTAAAATGTAAGTATGGAAGAAATGACATTTTTGGGGGGCGGGGTAGGTTTTAACTAGGGCTTCCAAAAATGTCCCCAAAAACGACCTCTTTGAAGCCCAAATTTTCCCCCCGGGCGGAATTTTTCCTTTTTTTAATTTCCAAATGCGAGATTTGGGGGATCTGGGAAAATTTCCTTGAAACACTGTAAGGGGGGCAAATGACCCTTTATCAAATGGGGAAATATGGGCTTGCTACACATAAATTTTTTGGGCCCCTACCCTTTTGGGTTCCCGGGAGAGGGAATAAAAAATTTTTTAATTTTTTAGGTACAAACCCCCACAAAAGCATGGCCAAAAAGACAAAACTTGAAAAAACCAATTTTTTTTAAATTTTGGAAAAATTTTTTAAGAGGACCAAGTGGGCTTTTTTAAAGGGGGGGTTCCAAAAAAAGAACAAAGGCTTTCCCGGATTGATGCAAAATTTTATTGGCTAAGTTGGGAACCGCAGACCCCCTTCTGCAGCCCTTTTTGTAGAGAAAATTGTCCCTTTTACATCTGGTCGTTGGGCCCCATATAAATCTCAATATGTTAATTTTTGGGGGGTTCTATTAAAAAATTTAGGGGAAAAAAAGGTAAGCACCCCGCTTTCATATAAAAAACGAGGAATAGTAAACAATTTTTGGGCAAATTTTTTACACGCCAGGGCCCTGGGTTAGGGGGGGGGGGGGTGAAAATTGAAGTTTTTTGGGTTAATTTTTCCCATTGGGAAAAAAATTTTTTTAAAGGGGTTTGGAAAAAATTTTTTCCCAAATTTCCTTATTAAAAGTGGTTTTTTTTTATAGAAAATCGTTTTATCAATTTAAAAAGGGAAATTACTTTGGGGTTTAATGCAGTAAAAAATTATTGGTTTTCCTTTTTTTTTCTAATATGATTCCGCAAAAAATTCCGCACCAAAAATCATAGATTAGCCGGGGATAAAGGGCAACCCTGTCTATCCCCGTTGGTAAGTGGAACCTTTTTTTCCCAAGAAATCCCGACGAGTAGACCCTTCAGGGAGAAGAGTAAAAAAGACATATGCGAAAAGGGGGTTTGGGGGCCCCCAAACCCCCCCTTTTTGTAATACCTTTTTCATATAGGCCCATTTATGCGGGCAAAAAGCTTTCTCTCCCCTAATGAAAGGAGAAAAAAAAAGGCAAACTTTTGGGTTTTTATACAAACTTTAAGGAAAAACCCCAAAACCCCTATGCCATCCCGTCTGAAGGGCCTTTTACAAAAACCCCCCTTGATCTTTTTGGGGTCAAAAAAAGGGAGAATGTCTTTTGTCCAACCGGGCCCAAAATTTTCGAGAAAAAACCCCACATCTGAGTAAAAATAATGAGATCGGGCCCATAATTGGGGGTCAATCTGTTTGGGTTTTTCCCGGGGTTTTAAAGGGTCCCCAAAATAGTGGCGACAATAATTCTTCCCAGGGTTTACCGTTTGTACCCTTTTTTGAAAGAGATTGGTCAAGTTGGGGGGGTAGGGGGGGTTTAAAAATTTGAAGAAAATCGTTGGGGGAGACCAACCGTCCTGGAAGGAATTTTTTTACATTTTAGGTGATTAATACATAAACCAACTTTTTCTTTGGGGAAAGGGGCCCGGTTTTAACAGGGACAAAAACTCAGAGGGCAGGGAGGGGAAGGGGTACCCTTTTATAAAGGAGTCAATATTGGGAAACTTTTTCCCACCCGGTGTTTCCCCCGGGTTTTGGAAAAATTAAGGTTAAAAGAGGGAAAAGGGTAGAAGTGAGGGGAAGGCGTTTTTAAAAACTGTTCCAAAGGGTCAAAACAATTTTTCCCCCTTTTTTTTGGTTAGGGGAGGAATCAGAAATAAGGTAGTCTTTTTTAGCCCTTTGGGGCAAGTTTTACCGCCTGGCCTAAAAGGGGAAATTATACCTTCGGGGCCATCCCCTTGGAAAATAAAAGGTTAAACATCATTAAATCAGGGGGTAAAAAGGGAAAAAATTGTAAAGTGAAAGAGAGAAACACCAATCAAATTTTGTTCTTTGGGTAAAACCCAAACAACCTAGGTGGGGAATTTAAGTTTTTAAGTACCCAAATTTTTTTTTCCCGGGGGGCCCAAAATTTTTGGTCCCCTTTTAAAAATTTTTGGGGGCTCCCCAAAAACCTGCCATAGGGGTTAGGAACAAAAACGGGGGACCCTTTGGAAAGGGGCCCAAATGTTGCAAAACCCAGGGGCCACCAAGGGGTGGCAGAGGGGGAAAAGCAAATTGGGGAAAACCTCGTAAAGTGCAGTTTAATTTTCTGCCAAAAATTTTGGGGAAATTTAAGGAAATGTTGAGGAGGAACCCCGGGGAAAAAATTCCCGGGAAAACCTTGGGCCCTTTAAAAAAGAAAATTAAAACGGGGGGGGTTGGAAGGTGACAAACCCAAAGGTTTTAAAACCCAAATTGGAAGAAAAGGGCAGAAAACTTGGGAGGGTGCCCCAATTAAAGGAGGGGAAAAAAGGCAATTCTTCCCCTTGGAGTTTTCGCCAATAATGGCGTTAAGCCCCAACCCCCATGGAACCCAGCGTGGGTCAAAAGGAAAAGGAGGGCAAGGGGTCCCCTTTAAAAATTTTAAAAAGTTTCGGTGGATGGTTCCTTAGGGTCCCCCAAAAATGAAAAAATTTTTTTTTTAAAAACAAAGGCAAATTTCCCCATTAAAATTGGTTTAAAGGGAGCCCAAAAACCCTTCCCAAAGGATAAGTTTTAAAAAGAAAGGGGGGGTTGGGTGGCAAGGGGAAGGGACAAATATTGGGTAAATAAAAAGGGGGAATTTCCCCCACACCCGGGGGTTTTTAAAAAAAGGGGCCCCCCGCTTTTTTGGCCATTTAAATGGTGAGGGAATTTTGGGAAATTTTAATTAGGAAAATTAAAAACCCAAGGGCACTTTTGGGCCCGGGTTTTCCGTTTAAACAGGGGGAACCACCCCTCCCTGGACTGTTTAAGGAAACCGGTTTTCCACCGGGAAAAAACCTTCGCCCAAAGGGGGGTTCCCAAAAACCAATTAACCCCTTAGGGGCCCCCCAAAAAACGGGGCCCATTTTTTTCCGGAAAAAGATAAAAACTGGGTATTTTTTATTGTTGGGGAACCACAAGTTAACACTTTTGGAGGGATCAAATAATTTTAAAGGAGGAACCCAAAGGATTCCTTTTAAAGGGGGCCCCCCAATTCCCACAGGCAAAAAATAAATTGGAAGGGAAAAAAGGGGGAAACTGGGGGCCAACCCTCCCAAAATAAAAATTTTAAAAAAGGGAAAACCCACAAAATTGGGGGTTGGTAAGGGGGGAAGGCCTTTCACTAACCGGAACAAAGGAGGCGGAAAAATAATCCGGGGATTTTAGGGGAAAGAACCGCTTAATTTAAAGGGGGGGGGTTCATTTTTAACCCGGGCCAAAAATCGGAACGACAATTCAGTCAATTTTTTCCCGGGGGACCTAGTGGTTTTTTTTTCGGCCAAGATTGTGGGCCGGGGCCCCGGGCCCGTTTTGTGGGGGTCCAAGGGAGAAAGATAATTAGGCCCCCAAAACCGGAAGAGGGTTTTTTGGCCCCCGGGGATTCCACCGGAGGAGTCCCTCTTCCCTATACGACCAAAAGTTTGGACCCCCGGAAAAGGGGCCAAAAACCCCCCTAAAATGATAATTTTCCGCGAAAAGAAAAACAATTTTTGAAAAAGGCAGAATTTTTCCCTTTTTTCAACAAGCCCGCTTAAAAATTTTTGGGGAAGGGTTTTTTAAAAAGTAGAAATGACTATTCGGGGGAAGGATTGATTTTTTCAGGGCCCTGCCCGAGGGAAGTTCCCGGAATTTTTAAAAATTTGGGAAGCAAGGGTTATGTCCGGGGGGGGGAGCCGGGGAAAGGGGTTTTGGGTTTTTGGGAAAACCAGGACCCAGGGGATTTTTTGAAAAACACCAGCCCCCCGGGACCCAAAAAACCCCCCCAACGGGGGCATAAAAACCTGTAGGGGCCTGGGGTGCCCGGGGCAACATTTTTGGAAGGTCGAAAAAACTAATTTTGTTTTACGGGCGGGTTTTTCCCTTTTGCAAACAAAATTTTTGGTTAAAACCCCGGTAAAATTTCCTCTTCCAAAAGTTGGTTCAAAAAAATTTTTTTGAACAAATTTGGGATTGAAATTTAATTTTTCTTTCCCCTGGGGGACCTTTAATTGGTTTGGGAATTTTTTTTTTTTTTTGTCAGGAACAAATTAATTTTTTTCTTAAATTTAAATTTTTTTTACGCTATAAATAAAAGGTTACCCCTTGGGTATTTCCCTTTGCCAAAACAAGGGGTTCTTAAAATTTTGGGGGAAGGGGGGGTTTTAACTGAAAACCGGGTTTAATTTTTTCCCCAAAATTTTCCGGGGAAAAAGGAATTGTTGAAAAAAAATATGGGTAAAATTTGGGGCCACCCGGTCTTTATCAGTATCATATTATGCGGGGAGACCTAGTTGGTTTTTTTTCGACCATCCAACGAGGGGGTGATGGCTTCTGGACAGCCCCGGACCTCTCCTTTATGAGGTGTTGCTCATGGGAGAAGTAAATTAGGCCCCAAGACAGGAGAGCAGGTTTTTAGCCGCCGTCCGGGTATTGCACACCTGTGGGTATGTCGTCCCTGGAAACCACTATTTTTGAACCGGAAGCCCCACCGTAACTGATATTGTACTCCAACGAAGAATTTTTGTAAAGGCAAGATTCTTTCTCTTCAACATAGTTGCCTGCTGATAAATCATGGATACGATTGAGAAGCTTAGAAGCCATCTATCAGCAACTGATATGATTTCTCAGGCTCTGAGAAGATTTTCTCCTTGGTTTGAAAAAAGTGATGCAAGCAATCATGTCTCCGTGTGGCTCGGTGGAAGGTGGTTTGGCTTTGTGAGACTAACGGAACCGACTATTTAGATCTATTTGAGAAGCCTTCGGAGATAAACATTCGCCATCATATCGGTCAGAAATGCTGAATATCTGCTGTCGGGACAGACTCTGGAACGCCTCGAATTCTAATGTTGTTTCAGCTCGATCGTTCTTCCAAGTCCAACAGTTTAGATGATAACCTTTGTACCTCCCTTCAATTCCGCGTTCGAGTCTATGAGCAAATTGTGGGAGTGGTGATTCCACCTCTGCTTCTCCACATGGTCCACTCAGACGATCAAGGTTTTGGATATCGGTTTTTTAGATCAGACATTATTTGCCTTAAACCCTTCGAAGGATTGTTCCATAGCCACGGCTTGCTCTGATAATTTCCTGTTGTCCTAAATCAACCGACTTCTGGTTGCGGGATTGAAGCCGAGAGCTGAGAGAACGGTTTATATCCTCCATAAAGGGGTAATTTCGGAGATAATGTTGAAAGAACTAGGGTGAGCTTTGGTGGCTTTAGCTCTTTGTGCTTTCTTTGAGGCGCTTCTCATTTTCCTTTGAGTATGAAACGACATGTGAGCTTGGCAGTGAAGACAGGGGAGCTTCTTATGTGGTAAAGATTTAACTCCCTTTTTTTTTTTTTTTCCTCTTTTTATCTGTAGTTAGGACTGCGAATCTGTGGGTAATGGAAAGAGATAGGCTCACACTAACAGTTTTTATCAGCTCTTTTGAGCTTTAACAGCTGGTAAGCTAACATATTCCGTATACAGAATTTTAAAGATCCCTCCACAGCTGATCAGTGAAGCGGAAGCAGTTTAAGTGATTATGTTATGGGGCCCCAAATACGTTGGAGAGAGCTGGAGCCGAGTTTTTGGTGACCCTCAGAATGCAAGCTTGTAAGATCATGGTTTATAATCAGCTTCTAAGATCAGCTATGTAATTAGTGTTAGAGACGATTGCGTTGGTATCGAGATCGATCAATAGGCGGATAGACCGGCCGCAATCGATAAGGTATTTCGATAGTGAGCGTCTATTATGCGTGAAAAATGACCATTTAAAGTCTATGGAGAGCAACACACCTTCATTATTACACACCAAACAAGGCTGGAGAAATCTGAAATTAACATCCACAACAGTCAAATGGATACGTCTACATCATTGGCACACACTTAGGTTATAAACGAATCACAGAAAAAAAGTCACAGACCATTCACTAATCCCTGTCTTTTCCACAAGCCTGACCCCTTAACCTGCATCACCCCACAAATTATAAAAGGTGCATAAGGCAGTATGATTTGAACCATCATGTTATCTTGAACAGGACCATTGAATAATCCCTGTCCCCTGAACGCAAGATGAGCCCCAAACCTGCATGACCCCCACATTTAAAAAAAAGTGCCGGAAAAAGAGTCTTCACACCATTTTAGTTGAACTGGAACATTGACTATACCTGTCCTGGGGCACAGCATGAGCCCCAAACCTGCATGACCCCCACATTTAAAAAGTGCCGGAAAAGGAGACTTTCAACCACCATTTTTAGTTTCACTGTGACATTGGACTAAAACCTGTCCTGGCCACAGCATAGATCCCCAAACCTGCATGAACCCCCCACATTTAAAAAGTGCAGGAAAAAGAGTACTTTCAACCACCATTTTAGTTTCACTGACATTGACTATACCTTCCTGGGCCACAGCATAGACCCCAACCTGCAATGAGCCCACATTTAAAAAGTGCCGAAAAAAGGAGTCTTTCAACACCATTTTAGTTTCACTGGACATTGACAAACCTGTCCTGGTCCACAGCATGACCCCAAACCTGGCATGACCCCCACATTTAAAAAGTGCCGGAAAAAGAGTCTCTTCAACCACCATTTTAGTTCACATGGACATTGACTATACTGTCCTGGGCCACACATGAGCCCCAATACCTGCATGACCCCCCCATTTAAAAAGTGCCCCCGAAAAAGGAGTCTTTCAACCACCCATTTTAGTTTCACTGGAACATTGACTATACCTGTCCTGGCCACAGCATAGCCCCAACCCTGCAATGACCCCCACATTTAAAAAGTGCCGGAAAAAGGTAGTCCTTTCAACCACCATTTTAATGTTGAACTGGGACTTTGACTATACCTGTCCTGGGCCACAGCATGACCCTGGGCCGTTTTTACAGTGGGTCCAGTGAAAGCCAGGCTGGCGTCCGTCATCTATTAACACGCAGGTTAAAATGCCCTGATGACCAGCAACGAAAACTGTCGTGCTGAAGCAGGTGCGGAAGCGGAAGTGTGATCACTCCAGCCATCCCTCTGTTACACAGATCAATACATGGGTACTCTTTCCCCTCCGTATGATTGTGGACCAATTGAAGCTTCACTTGGAAATACTGGTGTGGTATAACGCTCCTGTTACACCCAGGTGCCCTTTATCTTGGCATTCTTTTCCTCATTTTACTCCACGTGCTGGAGGAAATGGTCTGTGTACTTTGTTCTCTGTCCGTGCTCCATACCATGTCCTCTAAAAAACCTACATCTGGTCAAGTTTTTCTGTAACCTCCCTTGTACAAATCCAGAGGAATTTTTTCTAAACAGCTATTTTGTACATGCAAGTTTTTAGTACTTAATTCTAGAAAACACATTTTTAAAATAGGATGAATCCCACCATGTCTTTGTTTCTCTTTTATTATTCATTGTATTTAATGGGTTGTCTCATACAGGATTGATAGCTATGTTAAAGATCTTGCAAAAACAAGTCATTTTGCAATATGGGTTGTCCATTAACAGTGTCCTACCTTTTCCTGTTTCTGACAGCACCATCACCCTTAGCCACTCTTGACAATTGTGAAAAAACAAATGTCCCTGTAGAAACAAATTTTTTAGAATAGGACCTGTAGTAAAGCTGCAATAGTCACAGCAAAAAAATGCCCCAAAAATTCTAAGCAATGACCTTGAGCCACTTTGGTCAATTGTGAAGAACATATGTCTGTTAGAAACAACCATTTTATAGAATAGGACCCTTTAAGTAATCATCGCATGTCACAGCAAAATGCCCCGAAAAAATTCATTAGCATGACCCTTGAGCCAATTTGGTCAATTGTGAAGAACAAATTCCTGTTGAAACAACATTTTTTTTTATAATAGGACTGTAGTATTTGCTGCATTTCAAGCAGCATGACCCAAAAAATTAATAAAATGACTTCTCAGCCACTGTTAAAAATTGTGAGGAGAAATGCCACTTTAGAGCCACATTTCTGTTACAAATGACATGATTATCTGTATCTCACAGCTACATGACCCAAACAAATTATAATATGACTTCTCAGCACTATTAAAAAAATTGTGAGGGAGAAATGCCACTTAGAGAGCCACATTTCTTGTTCCAAAGGACCATAATTATAAGCTGTAACTCACAGGCACAAGACCCCCAAAAAATAATAAATTTTGACTTCACAGCCACTATTAAAAATTGTGCGGGAGAAATGTGCCACTTAGAAGCCACATTTCTGTTCCAAAGGACCATGATATTGCTGTATCTCACAGCAACATGACATCAAAAACCTTGACATGCGAAAACTTCCTTAAGATAAAGAGAGTAAATGGAATACTGTGTTTCATGAAACCTCTGCTGTCTTTTACAGTCTCCTCACAGCAAAACCAGCAAAATGAACTGTTTGGGAAAAGAGAATAAAAAAAGCAGTAAAAAATGATCATTGTAAAAATTTTATTTACAAGAGGACCATTTCTGTTTGAAAGGAATGTGAAGTAGACTGGCAACTAATACGGTGACCTCGTGCAATTGGGGCCCCCCCACAACAATCATCAGAGCGATCCATGCCTGATTACATCTTGAATGAAAGTCAAACGATCCACATTATCAGTGGAAAGCCCGATGCGATTGTCTGTAAAGACTCCTCCAGCTGTGCTGCAAAGGTCCCGCTCAGATATGACGCTGGCTTACTGGCAGGCACAACACCTCTATGGCGTGACGAGTCCAGCTTCGGGCCTTCGTCCTATTTTATGATACCCAGAAGCTATTGGTCCCGTAACACAAGCAAAACATCGGTGTTGAGACGCAGATAGTCACGTGCACCAATGAACTTAAGCATGATCTCTGTGTTTTGGATGTGTGCCCCTGCAATTGCATGCTTTGGTGCGGTAGGTAAACAAAGAATGGCCAGAGTGGTCCAACCCAAGTAGGCTTCTCCCACCTTGCCATGCTGCTGCCCGGCTCAACGCCAACATGGCACTCTACAGCAGTCACGTCGCTAGATATGTTGTTCCACGTGACATTTGGGGAATGTGAATCAGTACGCAACAGATGTCATCCAGTGAAAAGTTGTAATTCAGCAAGGATCTCCATTTCCTGCTTTTTACTCTTGATTTGGGTGTGTGGAAGGAAAGTGCAGATTTTTGTTTTGTACCGGGGATCCAAGATGGTCGCCACACAGTACCTGATGATCATTATGATGGCCTTAATGCGAGGATCATGTATTTGGAGGAAATGGAGCATCCAAGCACTTCATGTGAGAGATGAACCATTGATTTCCCAAGCCTCTGGTCGAAAGGGCACGAGCAAACTGATCTTCCTCATCTTCTCCTCCGCCTAAAATTCTGCAACCATCTTTCCAAGGCAGAACATCGGTAACCCGGTGTCAAAGGAATACCTCCTCCTCCTCCTCCGCTGCCACCGGCACAGCTTCAACACAGCCCTGACTCTTGCCTAGATGATTGCTACCCTGAGACGGATGCGCCCCCTTGCAACTAGCCTCTGGACCCCGAACCACTGCCAAAAGAAGAACCGATGAAAATTGTGAAAACTTCGGGCATTGTGGATTTGAGGGAGAGAAAGGCTCCGTGTCCGCATCTGTGTCTGTCTCCTCCACCGTCGCTGGCGGACCTGTTTGTATTTACAGAGTGTCCAAAAAAAAACGATCGTTCTCCGAACTAAGATCACCACAATGCTCATCTAGACAAGGGCATTGTCCGCACTGACCATTTGGAGTGGCATTCTTCAAACTGGCAAGGATGGAGCATAAGCTCTTATCACCTGCCCCACTCTCGGTGGTTCAACACCCCGAGGTCCTACCGCTGCTTGATCAGGCCATGTTCACTTCGTACTGCGTAATGGCATTGCGCTGCTGCCACCATCGCTGTAGTCATGTGGAGGGTGGATTTCAGCGTGTTGCCACTCAACAAAGATATCGGTTGAAACGGGGAAGGGCCGACTGACCAGCAAAGCTTACGCAGCCAGGCGGGACGAAGCAGGGTGCGAACGGCGGAAGTGCGAACTCAGTCACCTCGAGCCTTCTTCAGCAGCAGTCCCAGACCCGGGTAGCTCTTTAGGAAATTTCTTCTGGACACAAGGTTCATGACATGTGCAAGGCAAGGGATGTGCTCCAGGCTACCCGATCTTAAGGGCGGCCAGCAGATTTCCCGGCCGTTATCGCACACCACCTGCCTGGCAACAAGGTTCTTGTCACACAGCCAAGCCACGGTCTCGTTGCTTAGAGGCCATCCACCAGCGTCCTGACCTGTGTGTGGACGGTCTCCAAGGCAGATTAATTCAACACTGCCTGGTGTCTCTGGGCACGTGATGCCACCAGAGGCCCTTTGGGGAAAGAGCCCTGCAACCATCCTGCGGTTATGAAGAAGCGTGCGCCGAGCCTGAGAGCCACCGTCACCGTACCTACCCCAGAGACATCCATCCAGACTCACACCAGTTGAGCTGTCACAGGATATAGCGCCTTGGCCGCGCTTAACCTAAAAGTCCATGTGTCGGTGGTGAGATGGACTTTTCCCGGACACAGATGCCAGACAACCGCTAGAAATTTTAGATGCACTGGCTTGCCAAGGCAGGAGACGGCTTTTCTGCAAAGAAATGCCTTCTCGGCATCTGGATATGGGGGCAAGTCGAGGCCATGACGTGGCGGAACCCATCTTCTGTGTCCACCAGACGAAAGTTCGCAACATTTCCAAGGCCAAAAGCCTGCAATGCCGACATTCAGGCTTTTGACTTTGTGGGAGGTTTGGGTTAAAGTGTTTTCTTCTTCAGCTCCCCAACCTGAAAGACATAAGGCCCTGGCTCCTAGACTGCCCGCTGAACTGCGTACAGCAGTC
Organism: Phyllomedusa bahiana; assembly: GCA_025379985.1. NCBI lineage: Eukaryota > Metazoa > Chordata > Amphibia > Anura > Hylidae > Phyllomedusa > Phyllomedusa bahiana. The sequence goes on from JAODAL010040186.1 coordinate 24,169, forward strand.
GTTCAAACTGGCGGAAGGAGAAGGGTTAGGATGGGCCCCCCTCGTTGGTGCTGTGGTACTCCCGGCGACGGTGGAGGCTGAAGCGAGGCTGATTCCCTGATCATGACTCTGAGAGACAGGGCATCAGAGGAACGCATGGTGGTGGACGGAGGAGGAGGAGGCGGAACACAGGTGTGACAGGGTTGGAGGCACCGACCGTCGGTCTGGCCTTTTTTGCCAAGTGTTCCTCCATTTCAACTCTGCATTCGCTGCATGTGACTAGACATGTTTTGGTCGGTTAACCACTTAAGGTTCTGCTCTACTTATGCGTTTACACGCAAAGGCGGCTATGACATCGCTGGGTGAATCAGGAGGCCTTGCTCAAAAGAAGGCCAGGCTTGAGAGGTCCCTGGACTCTTTTCGACGGCGATATGCAGGAGCGGTTTGGCGCCTCGACCGTGCTGGCGGAATCATATCAGCGACTTCTGCGATCGCCCTCGTCCCTTTTTGTGCGGACCCTATGACACTACCCCATCGTCGTCCTCCGCGTCCACTGATGCAGCGCTTGCAAGCAAAGTCTGCGGAACAGACCAGGCTGGATCCGCAATGTCGTCAGCAGCAGCATCATCAACACAGGTGACTTGGTCGTCCTGACTTTCTGCATCCAGAAGCTCGTCTGCGGCTACAAGCAAGGGGCACTGCAAGGCGTTGCCGACCGCCCGGGATTTTTGCCGATTGAGCGGCTTCCTTCACCTCATCTGAAGGCATCAGTAACTGGGCGTCAGAGCAGAGAAAATCATCCATTTTGGCCTCTTGAACTTTAACATGCCTTCTGACCCCAACCGCATTTTAGTCCATCAAAGAGGTCTTCAAGAAAAAGGATTATCCACAGTGGTGGTACAACGATTTGGACATTTGCTGCTTCATGATGGACCAGATGCCTGATGATGCTGATACGACATTGTGTGGCCGTGACTGCGAAGACGAGGAGGTAAGACTGCTAGATGGCAGGTTGCATTAACCACTGAAGGACAGATTGGCACGAAGTATCGTTTCTTGATTCACAGGGCCTGACCCAGCGAAGACAGCCCTGACGGTCCTGCAACTGACGATACCGCTGGGCATGCGTGTTGTCCGCCATGCCACTGGAAGAGCACCTTCTTCTCGTACTCTACCTCCATGTGCAAAACCCCCCTCTTGCTCGCTTGCCACCTGCATTTCGCTCCATGTTCAGAAAATATAAAAAATTTGAGAAGGTATGGAATAGTTTTGGAAAGTCTCTTATTAAAAGACTGCAAATCACAGCTATTCTCAATTCCCTTCAATCAAAACAAATTGCTTGGATTCAAAATTTAACTGCAAGTGTCTATCACAAAATCTGGACATTGGGCAAAAGTCCATAAAACACGTATTGTTATGTTTTGGTATAATAAACGGTATTTTTTGCACCTTCTTTCAATTACCTGTGGTGAATAAAGAATGCTGTTTAAATTTACGTAGATGTCAGCGTCAATGAACAGTGCTGGGTGCGCAAAAGTCCAAAAACACGTAACTGATATGTATGATATAATAAACTATTTTTTGCACCATTCAATTCACCTGTGTGAATATAGAATTGGCTGTCTTTAAATTTACGTATAGCTGCGTCAATGAAACAGTGCCGGGTGTCGCAAAATCAAAAAACACGTAACTGTTTATGTTTTGATATAATAAACCTGTATTGTTGCACCTTTCAAATCACCTGTGGTGAATATAGAATTGCTGTTTTAAGATTTACCCGTAGATGCTCGCGTCAATGAACAATCTGGGTGTGCAAAATCAAAAAACACGTAACTTTATGTTTTTCGTGAATGATATACGGTATTTTTTTGCACCTTCAATTCACCAAACTTGTGAATATTAGAATTTGCGTTTTAAGATTTACGTAGATGGCGTCAGTGAACAATGCTTGGGTGTGCAAAAGTCAAAAAACACTAACTGTTATGTTTTCGTATGATTCACAGTATTATTTTGCACCTTTCAATACATCACCTGTGGTGAATAAGAATGCTGTTTTAAGATTTACGTAGATGCTCGCGTCAGATGAACAGTGCGGGTGCGCAAAAGTCAAAAACACGTAACTGTTATGTTTGATATAAATTAACGTATTTTTTGCACCTTCTTCAATTCACCTGTAGTGCATAAAGAATTGCTGGTTTTAAGATTTACGTAGATGCATGCGTCAATGAACAGTGCTGTGCCAAAAGACCCTCAAAAACACGTAACTGTTATGTTTTGGATATAAGAAACGGTATTTAATTGCACCTTTCAATTCACCTGTGGTGAATATAGAATTGCTGTTATAAGAAGATTACGTAGATTGCTGCTCAATGAACAGTGCTAGGGTGCGCAAAGTTAAAAAACCAGTAACTCGTTTATGTTTTGTATATAATAAACGGTATTTTTTGTTGCACCTTTCAATTCACCTGTGGTGGAATATACATTGCTGTTTTAAGATTAACGTAGATGCTGCGTCAAGAACAGTGCTGGTGCGCAAAAGTCCAAAAACACGTAACTGTTCGTTTTGATATAATAAACGGTATTTTTTTCACCTTTCAATCACCTTTGGTTAATATAGAATTGCTGTTTTAAGATTTACGTAGATGCTGCGTCAATGGAACAGTGCTGGGACGTGCGCAAAAGTCAAAAAACACGTAAACAGTTATGTTTTGCTATAATAAACGGTATTATTTTGCACCTTTCAAATTCACCCAGTGGTGAATATAGAATTGAAGCTGTTTTAAGATTTACGTAGAAAGCCTTGCGTCAATGAACAGTGCTGGGTGCGCAAGGTCAAAAAACCAACGTAACTGGAATATGTTTTGATATAATAAACGTATTTTTTTTCACCTTTCAATTCACCTGTGGTGAATATCAGAATTGCTGTTTACAGATTACGTAATGCTGCTCAATGAACAGTGCTGGGTGCGCAAAAGTCAAAAAACACGTAACTGTTATGTTTTGATAAATAAACGGTATTTTGCACTTTTAATTCACCTGTGGTGGAATATAGAATGCCTGTTTTAAGATTTACGGTAGATGCTGCTCAATGAACATGCAGGGTTGCGCAAAAGTCATAAAAACACGTAACTGATTTATGTTTGATATAATAAACGGTATTTTTTGCACTTTCCAATTCACCTGTGGTGAATTATAGAATTGCTGTTTTTGAAGATTACAGTAGATAGCTGGCGTCAATGAACAGTGGCTGGGTGCGCAAAAGTCAAAAAACACTAACTGTTATGTTTTGATATAATAAACGTTATTTTTTGCACCTTTCAATTCACCTGTGGTGAATATAGAATTGCTGTTTTAAGATTTACGTAGATGCTGCGTCAATGAACAGTGCTAGGGTGCGCAAAAGACAAAAAACACTAACTGTTATGTTTTGGATAAAATAAACGGTATTGTTTTGTCACCTTTTCAATTTCACCTGTGGTGAATAAGAATTGCTGTTTTAAAGTTTACCGTAGATGCTGCGTCAATGAACATGCTGGTGCCAAAAGTAAAACACGTAACTGTTATGTTTTGATATAATAAACGGTATTTTTTTTTTTTCACCTTTCGAAATTCACCTGTGGTGAATATAGAATTTCTATTTTATAAGATATTACGTAGATGCTGCGTCATGAACAGGCGGGGTGCGCAAAAGTCAAAAAACACGTAACTGGTTTCTGTATTTGATATAAACACTGATCTTTTTATTGCAACCTTTCAATTGACCTGTGGGTGAATATAGAATTGCGGTTTTAAGATTTACGTAGATCTGCGTCATGAACAGTGCTGGGTGCCAAAATCAAAAACACGTAACTGTTAAGTTTTGAAATAATAAACGTATTTTTTGCAACATTTCATTCACCTGTGGTGAATATAGAATTGCTGTTTATTTAAGATTTACGTAGATGCCAGCGTCAATGACATGCTGGGTGTGCAAAAGTCAAAAACACGTAACTGTTATATATTCGTAAGATACTCGTATTTTTATGCACCTTTCAATTCACAACAGTGGTGAATATAGAATTCTGTTTTAAGATTTACGTAGATGCTGCAGCGTCAAAGAACAGTAAAGGCTGCGCAAAAGACAAAAAACACGTAACTGTTATGTTTTGATATAATAACTATTTTTTGCACCTTTTCAATTCAACCTGTGGTGAATATAGAATTTGCTGTTATTAAGATTTACGTAGAAGCTGCGTCAATGAACAGTGCTGTGTGCGCAAAAGTCAAAAAACACGAAACGTTATGTTTTTGATATAATAAACGGTAATTTTTTGCACCTTTTCAATCACTGTGGTGTATAATAGACATTGCTGTTTTAAGATTTTACGTAGATGCTGCGTCAATTAACAGTTCTGGGTGTCGCAAAAAAGTCCAAAAACACGTAACTGTTAAGTTTTGATATAAATAAACGGTATTTTTGGCACCTTTGAATTCACCTGTGGTGGAATATAGAATTCTTTTTAAGATTTACGTAGATGCTGCGTCAATGAAACCATGCTGGGTGCGAGCAAAATTAAAAAAAACACGTAACTGTTATGTTTTGATATAATAAACGGTATTTTTTGCACCTATCCAATACACCTGTGTTTAATATAGAATTGCTGATTTAAGATTTACGTCGATGCTGCGTCAATGAACGTTATGGGTGCGCAAAAGTCCATAAAACACGTCACTATTATTTTTGATATAATAAACGTATTTTTTGCACCATTCATTCCACCAGTGGTGATTATAGAATTGCTGTTTAAGATTAACGTAGATGCCGCTTCATAAAACAGTGCTGAGGTGCGCAAAAGTCAAAAAACACGTAACTGTTATTTTTGATTATAAAAACGGAATTATTTTTGCACCTTCAATTCACCTGTTGAATATAGAATTGCTGTTTTTAAGATTTACGTAGATTCTGCGTCAATGACAGTGCTGGGTGCGCAATAGTCCAAAAAACACGAAACTGTTATTGTTTTGATATAATAAACTTTATTTTTGTGCACCTTACAATTCCCTGTGGTGAATATAGAATTTCTATTTTAAGATTTACGTAGATGCCTGCGTCAATGAACATTGCTGGGTGCGCAAAAGTACAAAAAACAACGTAACTGTTATTTTATGATATAATAAAACTGTATTTTTTTGCACCTTTCAATTCACTCTGTGGTGAATATAGAATTGCTTTTTAAGATTTACGTAGATCTGCGCAATGAACACTCTGGGTGCGCAAAAGTCAAAAAAACAACGTACTTTATTATTTGATATAAAAACGGTATTTTTTTGCCACCTTTCAATTCACCTGTGGTGAATAATAGAATTTCAAAACTTAAAGATTGACGTAGATGCTTGCGTCAATGAACAGTGCTGGGTGCACAAAAGTCAAAAAACACGTACTGTGTATTATTTGATATATAAACTGTATTATTTTTTGCACCTTTTGAATTCACCACGTGGTGAATATAGAATTGCTGTATTAAGATTTACGAAATGCTGCCTCAATTGAACATTGCTGGGGTGCGCAAAAGTTCAAAAAAACACGTAAACTGTTTATTGTTTTGATATAATAAACGGTATTTTTGCACCTTTCAATTTCACCTCGTGGTGAATATAGAATTGCTGTTTTTAGTAGATTTTACGTAGATGCCGCGTCAATGAACATTTTGCTGGGTGCGCTAAAAGTCAAAACACACGTTACTGTGATGTTTTCGTACAAACAACACGGTATATTTTTTATGGGCAACAAACAACTGTGCAGGACCTACAAGATTGCTGGTTTTGTAATTTAAGTGCACAGGTGGATATATCAACATCACTGCAGGTGTAAAAGGGTATAATTTGAACACCTATCTGAAATGTATACTGATAATAAAAAGTGGAGTTTGTAGCTAACAAAGAGACCTGCAGTTACAGAAATGATGTTTATATATCCAATATAAGTTCAGGCTGCCCATAATCGCCGAAAATATTTCAATACACACTGTAATAATAAAGATATTCCACTACAAATGTCTACACTAAGTCTTGGGTGAACTTTATCCATGTTCCTTTATAATAGATAGAGCTTGTCTTGTTCGCCTGCGGGCCCCCCCCTCCCTCGCTCCACCGCTGTGAATTTACCAGTGGTAGATTCCATGCTTTAAAATTCTCTGCTAACTACATAAAATGTACAAACCCTAATCTAACTAAATTGGAAGGATCACCGCTAGAATAGTAGAGGTTTCTCTGTGCAAATATACTAATTTCGCTGAGCTGTTTGGCCACAGCAGAGCGCAGGTCAATTCCCTATGAGACCTGAGAGACACTGAGCTGAAACAGGAAACGCTGTTCTATGTAAAACGAGGTCATTGATTTTACTAGCCAATCGCAACATACACATCCCCAGTCATGACTCGCATACACAACTCACCCTGCTCTATACTGTACACTGATTTGCTGGCCGCAAATTACAGGAAGCGCCGAAAAAGCGCGATCCCTTAATAGAAGATGCACAGATTTTAACCTTAATTATCGCATGATCTGGAAATTTCGATCACCAAAAAAACCGTTGTTGCCGATTTACAACATTGTCGATAAAAATTCGCTCAACACTACTTGTAATCTAAGAGCTGCAAATAGGCAAATGATGTATGCAAGAGCAGATATGCCGTTTTGAGGCAGGGATAAGATATTTAAGCAGGATAGTCCCAAAGCCGGAGGCCTTTCAGATGGTCATCCAACAGTTTGATTTCCCACAGCAATCAACTGTGTGTCAAACAAATGGTCGTCACACCACGAGTAACTGAAAATGGCTGCCGCCCGGCTTCAAGCACCTTTAGCCTCTATGTCCTCTACCACTCTGTATGATGCAGCTAATGTGTTTTGCTGATAAGAAGGGTATAAGAACTCACCAGGCGCGGGAATTATGGTTCCAGGGTCTGAGTCTCTGCACAGGCAATGCGGGCGGACACCGCAACCTCCCCGGATCCCAGAGAAACCGAGCTCTGTTTCTGGTACGATGAGCTGTGCTGAGCTCTTCCTTCCCTTTCCTCCGTCAGCCGCGATACTGCAGGGAGGGAGGGCCGTTCCCCGGTAACTGCCGGGAAGCAAAGAAGGACGAGAATCCTGTATGGGATGCTGCGCTGCTCCCGCCCGCCTGTCACAGCGGGAAGCGCGCGGCGCTCTGAGTCAGCCCCGCTCCGGTCCTCACCGCGTCAACCTTTTCTGTATGTGGCTTCCTCCAACAACTGGTACCGAGCACCGAATTTCAGATCAGGCAGGGGATCCTAGAGGTGCCGACTCGCTTTACTGACAGCTTTGCAGGCAGAAACGGGTTTATTTGTGCCGTTGTAGCAGTGAGTTGACATGAATGTACGGCGGGGAATGAAAGTGCGCAGTGGGGTCAGGGTGAGTGAGTTGCGGGCCCATCCACACAGTAACCCCCCCCCCCCGTGGTGCGGTCCCGCTACGCCCAGTATGCCATCCGTACACCCAGGCCCCACCGCCCCCCCCCCCCCCCCACCTATCACCCCTGTCACAAAAAACACAACTGAAGTAAACCCCACCCAATACCACACCCAGACCACGATCAACCCACCCAACACCCCCCCACCCACCTAAACCCAAATACACAACATACCCACAAAAACCCCCCCAAAACCCACTAAAAAACACAAAAAACCCAAAAAACCCATTGCACTATATTTCCCCAGGCCACAAACTATAAATAGCCAGCCCCCCCGTGTGGTATATATATAACGAACATAGACCTGCTTAAAAGCACCCCACGCATCACAATAACATATTAATAAATAAATTAAAAAATAATATATATCATAAACAAAAAACAAACTTATCTTCTCTCTAAAACCACAATCACAACACATAATCCATCAACATCCCTCTCCACAAAACCACACACAAAACCCCCTAACACCACCAAATAACCAACACACAAACCCCGAAAATAGTCCCCCCTCCCACCCCTAAAAACCCCACACCCACACCCCCCCGGCCTCCAACTCTATCTCCATATATAAATTAAAATCCACATACTACCACAAAACAGACAATGAACCACGAAAAAACACCGTATCCCCCCGCCCTAAAGGACCCCCCAATAAAGGAAACCCAAAAATAAATAACCATTTATACCCCCAAAAGTGGCAAGGAAAATAGATGGGGTGTGAGAAGGAGTAGGGACCAATTTATATAAGGCCAATTTATTATTTAATATTTTCCCCCCTGCCCCAAATTTATAAAAGTTTACCTCACTACAGGAAAAAAACTTCACCGGCCTTCAAATGAAATGGAAATCCTCAAGTATCCTTTTGGAAAGGCTTCTTGGATATTATGGCAAAAACATCCCCTTTGAAGGTGGCCCCTGAAACGACCCCCCCCCCCCATAAAAGTAACATCCAAATAAAATTGGGGGAAATCCTCGCAAAGAGAAAAAACCAAAGAGGTAGACCCTAGTTTGGATAACTTAATATTTTTACTAAAATGCCATAGTCCACAAAACAAACCCTTAAAACTCTAAAATCAATTTTTTTTTCCCTCCCTTTATCCTATTAAAACAACCACTAAAAACGTAAAACCATATAGTTTTTTTTTTAACAATAAGTATTTAACACATAGTTTTAACATAAGTTTATTAGATAAGTTTTAAAAAAGAAGCACATGGCCCCATCCCGCGCGGTTTCAACACCAAGGGTGTGGGGTAAATCAATGTGGTGTGGAGGGGGAAGGAGAGGACCAAGGACACCCTTTATTAAAGCAAGCCCAGGCTCTCCCAAACTGGTATTTATTTTAATGCCCCCCGAAAACCCCAACAAGGCAAAGAACCAACCCTGCTCCAGTAAGATAGAACCCTTAATTACTGAACCCCAGACCCGCCCACCACCCGCCCCGTTCCATGAATAAAATCCAATAAATAATACCTAAAGCTACGTACGCATTTATTTTTCATTTTTAAGTTTATTTTTATTCCAGGTTTAGGTAAAACTAAAGCCCCTTTTTTTCCATGGAACTCCTATACAGTTTTTTTTATTCCCTGCCCTGGCTGAGACCCAGCTTTTTACCTTCAGGCAGGGCCCCTAAATTCCACCCAATTATTACAGTTACTTACAGTGTAAAAGAACGCTCTTTCCTCCTCTGTAGATTTTTAAATCTTATTTTTTCTCTAGGTCGAAGGAATGGTTTCATCCCCTTTGTCCCATTTTGAGGGGGGCTTTCACGCTGAAATATTTTTTCCCCAAATACCATTTGTTTGTAAGGGACCATTTTAAAATAATTATTAGAATAAATTATAAATCCATGTCCCCCCCCCGAAGCCGTCTTTTTCTCAAGACAAAATAATTTAAATTTAAAAACTAACCTCGTTTCAAACTAAGATGTTTCCCTTTCCCCCTTATAATTTTGGGTTTCTCGTTTTTGTACTCCTCTCTCTTTTACACCCTTTTCCTATAAACGGGGGCCCAAACGAACAGCAATTCTAAGTGGGGGTCGCCCCAAGGGGCTTTGTCGGGCGGTAGAAAGACATCCTTGCCCCCGCGGGGCCCTTTCCTCTTTTAATACACGCCAAAAACTTACGGGCCCTTTAGAGGCAGTTTATTGACATTGCATCCCGTTCTGTAGTTTTAAAGATCTAAAAAGAACGCCCAGATTTTTCTCAAAAAGCGTTTCTCCCAAGTTTTTCTCCCCCCTAGGCATATGATGCCTGTATATTATTTCTCCCCAGATCAGAACCTTACTTTTTTCCACATTGAACCCCATTTGCCAATTTGGACCCCCAAGCCCCTCAGTGTGCCCGGGTCTGTTTTGAAATTTTAAATTGAGCATTTTCCATAGTTTGGGCACTACCCACATAGTTTGGTGTCATCGAAAAAATTCGAAACCGTGCTATTGATCCCTTCCACTATATCTTTAAAAAATACATTAAATAAGAGGGGACCCAATACTGAGCCCTGCGGAAACACCACTCTAAACCGGGGACCACCCCAGTAAAATTTCATTTACCACCCTTTTCTGAGAAACAAATCCAGCAGCCATTTTTTAATCCAATTACACACTGTTATCTCAAAACCCAAGGGACCCCCTAGTTTACCTAACAAACGTTTAAATGCGGGACAGGGGAAAAACCCCTTTTTGCAAAGCCCTAAAAACACAATATCCACACTGCCCCGCAATCCAGACTTCTACTCCCTCTTCAAAAAAAAAATCAGTTTTGGTCCTGACAGCTTCTGCCTTAGAAAAACCCAAATGCTGGCAATCACTAATTTAATATTGTTTTGTCACATACCCCCTGTATAAACCCCTAATGACCCTTTTAAACTTTTTCCCCACAACAGATGTTAAATTTAGGGGGGGGGCCCTAAAATTTAAACCTGGGCAAACTTAAAAACCTTTTTTGGGAAAAGATGGGAACAAACATTTCCCCTTGCCCAGTCTCCGGCACTAAAACCAGTCCCCAAGGAATCAAAAAAATATAAAAGTACGGGGGGGCACACTGATAACCGAGCTACTTTTTAAAAGAACCCTTGGTAAAATCCCCATCAGGGCCTTGGGGGGGGTTGGGGGGCCGTTAAATTTTAAATTTAAACTGGCTTTGATTTTTTCTACACGGGACCAAATTTAATTTTAGAAAGATAAAGTTTTAAAACAAAACTGGCACCCCTGATCTGCACTTGGCCCCCCCCCCCAAACTACTATCTCCTTGATAGAAATACTGACTAAAAGAACCTTTTTTAGTCCTCGGGTTTTCTCTTGGGGTCACCATTTCCCCCAAACCCCCCATCACGGGGGTTTTTAAAAGGGTCCAACTTCCCTCTGATTTTGGTTTTTTGGGCATTTATAGTTTAAAGAATTTTTTGGGGGTTTAGTTTTTGTTTATCCTTGGCCATTTGCCTTTAAATTTTAAATTTTAGCTGCTTTTATCACTTTTTTTAAAAATTTTTAATTAAGCCTTTGAAATTTTTCCAAAGGCTGATCCCCGGGGCCCTCTACTTATATTTTTTAAAGGGCCCCTTTTTTTTAAAATTGTTTTTTGCCCTTTTAACCCGAAGGTAGAACCCAAAGTTTGGTTTTTAATTTTTTAGTCGCCTATACTTTTTTTCCCCCATGGGAAATATTTTCCCTAAAAATTTTTCCCCCAAAGAAATATTTAAAGCTCCCCAAATTTGGTTTTTCATATCACTATTTGTAATAGCGCCCCCAGACTAGGCCCCTGTATTGCGTCCCTCAATAAGCAAAATTTTTGTTTTTTTAAAAATTTAAATTTTTTTTTAAATTTTCCCCGCTCTGTTTTTTTTTTTTCCATTTTTATGCAAAAATAAATTAAAATTGGGGGTCACTGTTCCCTAGTTTTTCAAAAAACCGTGACCGTTCCGACAATTCTGTTTTTATTAAAAATGACCAATCCAACAGAGCACCCACTTCTAGGGGGTTTTCCCTCCACAAACTGCCCCAAAAAAAATTACCCTTTCAAACCCGATTGGGGAATTTCCCTTTTCCTTTTTCGGGCGATGCAGAACCGTGACCCCAGTAAAAAATGCCGGGGAAAATTGAAGTCCCCCTTTTATTATCACTGTATTTTTGGCCCTGAGTTGCCCGCCCCATTTGATTATTCATCTTTTTTTTTTCAAACTCCTCATGATGTTCGGGGGTCTAAAATTACACCCAAAAAAAAAAATTTTTTGCATTAATCCCACCTTGTTTTCCAAACCCCCAATTTTTTCCACATCAATTTGCTACTCCGGCCTGTATTACCTTCCCTTTTACATTTGCCTTCCCTAAACACTCCTTAAAATAAAAACACACTCCCTCCTCCCCTCCTGTTCGCTCTTCCTTTTTTAAATAGATTAAAACCTTGAAGGTTGAAACCCCCCAATCATGCGAGGAGTCCAGCCTGTTTCGCAATACCTACCACATCAATCAACTCCCCTACAACTACGCCCAATTTTTTCCAAATTTTTGGGAGCAAGACTTCTACATTTGGGGAAAAGACATTTTAAATTCCCTTCCATTTTACCTTTCCGTCAAAGGGTTTGGGGTTGTATCTAACATGTTCATTAGACATCAAAGGGATCATACAATTTCCCGATTCATAACAGCAATTTGGGTTAAACGTTACCTGTTTTAATGGGTTTTTTCGAAAAAAACAACCCCCCTTCGGTAGTGGCATGGGGTTTTTTACTTACCCCCTTTTAGATAAAGGGGACGGGATTAACAATTTTAAAACCCTTTTTTTTGACACATGCGATTATTAATTTTTTAAAAGTTAGTAATGGCATTAGATTACATGAGATATTTTTTGGGTTTCTTATATCTTCAATGCTTGTTTGCAACACATGGATCTCCTTTTTCCACTGGGCTTCTCCACCTCCCCCCTTCCACTTCTCCCCCCCGCCGGATTAAAAAAGGGCTGCCCCTCTTTTAACCTATCTAGCCCCTTTATTTTCTATATTGTCCTCCCTCCCCATCCCCAAATTTAAAAAACTCCCGCACCCCTTCTAAATTCTTTCCCCCAGCACAGCAGACCCCTTTCCCTTCAGGGCAATTTTTTCTTTTAAAAACCCGATTTTTAAAACCCAAAGAAAAATCAGCCCCCTGCTCTAAAAAACCCAAAACCCCCCTTTTTCCCACACCAAAACCCTTTAGCCATCCCTTTAACTCCCTGAGCTCCCGTTGTCTTTCCTAGTACGCTTGGCACCCCAGTATTCCCGAGAACCCCAACCTTTGGAGGCCATCCCCCTTTAGCTTTTAGCCTAGTTTTTTAAAAAAAATTTTTTAGGAGCCTCCACCTTTCCGTGTATTCGCATTGGTTCCAACATGGGCCCCCAACCGCTTTTCATCGCCAGCCCCTCCCAGAATTTATCCCCCCGGTCCACCACATGCCGAACCCTGGGGCCCCCGGGAGACAGCAAACCCTTCGGGTTTGGGGGCGGTCCTGGCGACAAATTATTTTTATCCGTCTCCTGAATTTTAGAATCCCCAAAAACTACTAACTGTCT
>JAODAL010040187.1:0-37158 GCA_025379985.1 Phyllomedusa bahiana
TAATCTTACAACAAGGAACTGCGAAAGGCATTCTTATGCCTCACAGGTACAATTCATTTACTCTTAGCTGAGCATCATTCAAATTTATAAAACTTTTTTTGCTCAAAATTTTGATATGTGTTTCTTTAACCCCCTAATGACACTTACAGTAGGTAGAAATGTGCTGGGAGAAATTTTTCACCATTGGAAGGATCTTCAGGGCATAGGTTCCTAAGTGAGGCCGCCCTTATCAGGACGATCATCCTGCAATACTAGAAAGGGCATAGTGTAAGGGCACTTTAGGTAACCCTGTTGTGACCTCTTTCTGTTTTGTCTCAATTGTATGTATCCATATTAGTGTTGAGCGATTTTTATCGACAAAGTTAAAATGGGCAAGTTTTTATGGTGACGAAATTTCCAGATCTGCTAATTAAGGTTTAAAATCTGAGATCACATTAAGATCGCGCATTTTTCGGGCCTTCCTGAATTTTGGGGGCCACAAATCAATTAAAAATAGAGAGGGTGAGATGTGGTTCGTTATAAAGGGATGTGAGGTTGCGTTTGGCGGAAAAAAATCACATGACCTCGTTTTACAAGAACGCGTTTCCTGTTTCAGCCTCAGTTTCTTCAGCGTTCATGGGGATGGGACCTGCGCTCTCCTTGGCCAAACAGCCAGTAAAAAACCTTACTATTAGCTTGACCTTCCAATTTAGTTAATTAGAATTTAAAGATTTTTTGTAGTTAGCTAGAGAATTTTAAGCACTTCCCCCACGTAAATTCACGGTGGGAGCAGGGGGGGGGGGGGCCCGCGGGCGAACACAGACAAGCCAATCTAAAAGAACACTGGAAAAATTTCCCACCAAGACTTAGTGTGACATTGTAGTGGAAATCTTATTTTTAACATTTGCTATTAAAAAATTTTTCCTGGATTTTGGGCAGCCTGAATTATATTGGTTTACACATCATTTTAGTAACTGCAGGGTTTTTTGTTAGGTGCAAACTCCACTTTTATTATCGTATACATTTCAGATAGGTTCATTTTAATTTTACCCCTTACATGTGACTGTTTATTATCCACCTTTCGTTAATTACAATCCAGCAATCTTGTAGTCAGCACAGGTTGTTTGTTGCCAAAAATACCGTGTATCATCAAAAATAAAAAGTTACGTGTTTTTTGACTTTTGCAACCCAGCAATGTTTTTGTGCAGATCTACGTAAAACTTAAAAAAGCAATTTTAATTCACCAAGGTGAAATTTAAAGGTGCAAAAAATACCGTGTAATACGAAAAAATAACAGTTACGGTTTTTTGACTTTTGCACACCCCCATTGTTCATTTACGCAGCATCCACTAAAACTTAAAACAGCAATTCTATATTTACCACAGGTGAATTGAAAGGGGCAAAAAATACCCTTTATTATACCCAAAAAATAACGTTAGTGTTTTTTTGATTTTGCACACCAGCATTGTTCTTGACCCAGCATCTACGTAAATCTTAAAACAGCAAAATTCTATAACACCACAGGGAATTGAAAGGTGAAAAAATACCGTTTATTATATCAAAAAAAACAGTTACGTGTTTTTTTTACTTTTGCAAGACCCACATTGTTTTTGACGCAATCCACGTAAATCTTAAAACGGCAATTCTATATTCCCACAGGGTGGGAAATTTAAAGGTGCAAAAATCCCTGTAATACGAAAACATAATGGACACTATTGTAAAATGATTGTTTTTGCAAAATCTTTAAATAGCACAACCCCCGTATTGAGACAACCCCCATTTTAAACAATAAAAAAAAGAGAAACAAAGACATGGGGGGTTTCCCCTCCGATTTTAAAAATGTGTTTTCTAAATTAAACTACTAAAAAACTTGCATGTACAAAATAGTGGTAAAAAACCCCCTAAAATTGTACAAGGGAGGTACGGGAAACTTGACCAGAGTAGGATATTCAAGGGCATGGGGGTATGGACATGGACAGGAACAAAGTACAGAGACAATTTCCTCCGACGTGAGTAAAATGAGAAAAAAAATCCAAGCAAAAGGGCACTGGGTGTAACGGGCGTTAACCCCCAGTATTTCCCCGTGAAGCTTAATTGGTCCGCATTTATACGGAGGGTCAAGCGCTACCCCGGGCTTTACTGTGTACTGCGGAAGGCTGCAGGTCTCACACTTCCGCCCCCGCACTCTGCTTCAGCACGACAGTTTTTTTTTTGCTGCGTCATCAGGGCATTTTAACCTGCGGTTAATAGATGACGGACGCCAGCCTGGGCTCTCACCGCACCCACTGAAACTCCCGGCCCGGGGTCATGCTGTGGCACAGGACAGTTTTTTAGTCAATGTCCAGTTCAACTAAAATGGTGGTTGAAAGACTCCTTTTTCCGGCACTTTGTAATCTGGGGGTCAGACAGGTTTAATGGTCATACGTCCCAGGAAACAGGGACAGAATGTCCAGTTCAACTAAAATGGTGGTTAAAAAGACTCCTTTTTCTGGCTTTTTTTAAAACTGTGGGTCGACAGGTTTAATGGTCTTCTGCTACAGGACAGATATTGTTAGTGTCCAGTTCAACTAAAATGGTGGTTGAAAGACTCCTTTTTGCGGCACTTTAAAATCTGGGGTCATGCAGGTTTGGGGCTCATGCTGCGTTCCAGGACAGGGATATTCAATGTCCAGTTCAAGTAAAAATGATGGTTCAAATCATACTGCCTTCTGGCACTTTTTAATTTGTGGGTTTTTGCAGGTTTAAGGGTCAGACTGTGGTACAAGACAGGGATAGTAAATGGTCTGTGAATTTTTTCTGTGACTTTTAAAAACCTTAAGTGTGTTGCCTAAGTTTGTAGCACGTACCCATTTGACTGTTGTGGATGTTAAATTTCAGCTTCTCCTCCTTGTTTGGGTGTAATAATGAAGATGTTGTTGCTCTCCCATAGACTTTAATGGTAATCGCTCATAATCGATGCTCACTATCGAAAAACCTTATCGATAGCGGCCGACTATCGACTATCGCTCGATCTCGATAGCTAACGCAATCGCTCAACACTAAATCCATATGCATTTTTATGTGTTAGGAATGGGACTATTAGTTGGTCAATACATTTTGAATTGGTGAAGTAATTACTTTTTACTATATTAAGATTTGTCTTTATTGAAGTCCTCAACTGTTCTTGAAGTGACCAACTCCTGGGGTGGTTATTCCACAAATACATTTGAGAAAAAGGGCTTGTTGCCTCTAGAGGCTGAACCTTTTTTTCTCCAGATGGAGAGACTGCCTTTTGTCTTTTTAGGGGGTTTTACAGAGAACAGCATATTTTTTATAGGGACCATTTATATACTTTTACAAACTAGTCATATCTTCCTGTAGATATTTCTTCTCAAGACTCCTTCTTAAAGTCCACTAGATAAAATTAATGCTGCACAAGGTTTTTTATGGTAATTTTGGTTCAGTATTACTGGAGTGGAATTGGTGGTTATAACATGAGTTCTAAAAGATGTCACTTACAGGATACTGTTTATTCTATTAAAATATAGTATACAGGCAAGGAGTCTAGTTGCAACAGTTTTTCATACTCATATTACAGAGATGCAATACGTCAAAAAATGCAATGAAAATAAAAAAACAAATAATTGTACAGTTATTGACAGCACTGATGGATTTTGCCATATGCATACAATAACTGTTAGGGATGGTCAGGGACGCACACAAGACACGGACAAGTGGGGCCCTGACACTGATCCCAGCCTCTGTCCCTGCCTTTTGGGGAACCAGACTCCTTAACAGGCCGGCCCCAACCAGAAGACTGAAGGCTACATTGAGCAGCGTGCACAGACAAATACAAACAATCAAAGAAAACAGAACCAGTAGTCGGACAGTCTAAGTCAATAACGGGGCAGGCAGCGTGGTACAGAATTGTGAGGCAAAGGGAGAAACCAGAAACAAGCAGAGATCAATAGCACAGAGAAACAACAATCTGACAGGCTAACTATAAAGACACGCAGTATAGCAGGCATAGAGAAGAGGAAGCACGGCTATAATGGGAAAAAGGGGTAGAAGTAGAGGAGCTAGGATGGGGTGGAAGACCTGTCAATCCAGGAGCTGTTTAAAACCCTATGAGTCTGGAGGATTTCTGGCCAAGGCGTCGACCAAAACCCAATCAAGGAACGAGGCAACAGGGAAGTGTTCACACAAAGGCGGCAAAGCCGCAGTTTTAATCGCCGCGGCTGTAGCCGGCAACCAGGGCCAAATGGCACGGACGTACAGTACCCCCCCTCTATAGGGTCCACCGGACCCTCTTTAGATCCCCTGGCTTGAATGGGTTGGCCCTCGGTGAAATTTTGTCACCAGTTCGGGGGCATGCAAGTCCCTAGACGCCCCCCCATACCCGTTCTTCCGGACCGTACCCCTTCCAGTGCCCCAGGTATTGGAGGGCATTCTAAACCCTGCGAGAGTCGATAATACGCTCTATTTCATATTCTAATTCCCCTTGTATGCCACCGATGAGGAGGAGGGCGACCGACCCCCAGCAGGGATGTACTTTTTTAGGAGAGATTTGGGGAATACCGGATGGATACGGAGTGAACTTGGAAGGCGGAGCCCTGAAAGAAAACCGGGTTAAATTTAATTTCAGTGATAATAAAATGGACCGATAAACCGGGGGGGCGAACTTAGTAGATGGCACCTAAAGACGGGATTTTTATCGAGAGCCACACCTTGTCGCCAACTACATATTCAGGTCCAGGTCGGTTTTTCGTTTTTTATTAGCGTAATTGATTTGCTGAGCTTGGGCTTTTTCTAGAGTCTCATGACTCCTAGCCCAGACTGCGCACAGTCGCTTAACGGCGGATTTGACACAGGAAGTTTAGATTCGCAACCTGTAGCGGCGGAATATCTGGGTTGAAACCCGTAATTACAGTAAAAGGGGGAGAGTTTGGGTTTCGAGGATTCTCATGATTTTTAAAGGGGCCGAACTCTGCCATGGGCAAAAATTCATTCCACCTCTCCTGGCATTCCGAAACGTAGCATCTGAGGTATTGTTCTAGCGACTGGTTAAGTTTCTCAGTTTGCACGTTAGTCTCAGGATGAAAGGCGGATGAGAAGGACAGAGAGATGCCCAATTTACCACAGAATGCTCTCCAAAACCCTCGACACAAAACTTTTCCCCCTCTGTCAGAAAACAATTTTGGAGGGAATACCATGGAGTCTAAGTATAGACGGACAAATAAATCAGCGAGTAGTTTGGCTGAAGGCAATTTCCTCAAAGCAATGAGATGACACATTTTAGAGAATCGGTCTACCACCACCAAATCACTGATCACCCTTGGAGGGGGGAAGATCGGTGATGAAATCCTTTGGGAGTTTGGGGAAAACCAGGGCCTTTTGGGCAACGGGAGGGGGTGCAATAATCTCTCGGGGAGGCGTCGGGGTACCTTGCCCTGGCACAGGTCTCACAAGCAGTAACAAATTCTTTCACATCACGCTGCCATGAAGGCCACCAATAGGTACGGGACAGAAGTTATCCAGTGCCCACGATGCCAGATGCCCGGGAAAAAAACTGAGGATGAACCTCCTCCAGAATTTTCAAACGAAGGTGCATGGAACAAAAAGTTTACCGGGGGTGTCCGGGTGGGACCGAGCCTTGAGAGTTCGCAATAGCAGAGACTAAATCTGTAGTAAGCGTCCCACGACTACTCCCGGAGCAAGGATATTCCCCGGTTCCCCCTTTTCTGAGAAGTCACTCATACCAAACTTCGAGACAAGGCGTCGGCCTTAACTTTCTTAGCCCCTGGACGGTAGGTTACTACAAAGTTGAATCAAAGTAAAGAACAAGGCCCATCGCGCTTGACGGGGTTCAATCGCTTAGCATTGTCAAGATAAAACCCAGTTTTTTTATGATCTTTAAAAACAGTTACTCTATGTCTAGCCCCCTCCAGAAGGTGTCTCCACTCTTCGAAAGCCCTTTTAAAATGGCGAGCAATTCCCTGTTACCAATATCATGTTAATCTCAGCGGTAGAGAATTTTCGGGAGAAGAAGGCGATGGGTCTGAGATTGTATAAGGTTCAGTCCCCTGAGACAGGAGGGCCCCCTACTCCCGTTTCTGATGCATCTACCTCCACAACAAAGGGTTTTTTCTGGGTCAGGGTGGACCAAGACGGGTGCAGACAAAAAACAATTTTTCAGTGTAACAAATGCTTGCTCGGCTTCTGGTGCCCAGGAGGTGGGGTCACTCCTTTCTTATAAGGTCAGTAAGGGTTTAACAATCAGGGAAAAATTCTTAATAAATTTGCGATAATAGTTAGCAAAACCTAAAAAACGTTGGATCTCTTTTAAGGTGGTAGGCCGAAACCCACTCAGTGATGGCAGAAACCTTTGTGAATCCATACTTATAGAACTGGGACTAAATATGTACCCCAGGAAACCCTATCTCCTGGACTCCGAACAAACATTTTTGACAATTTGCGCATAGTTGATTCTGACATAACCTGGAGAGGACCTCCCTGACATGATCTCGATGGGTATCGTAATTCGGGAAAATATGAGGGTGTCATCTAGATACACAATTACAAAAACACTAGAAGGGCCCTGAAAATGTCATTGACAAATCGTTGGAAGACGGCAGGTGCATTTCAAAAACCGAAAGGCATGACTAAGTATTCGAAATGCCCCTCAAGGGTATAAGGCCGTTCTTCCATTCGTCCCCTTTCTGATCGGAATCAGGTTTTACGCCCCCGAAGGTCGACTTTGGAGAACCATTGGCGCCCACAACCTGATTAAGAAGATCCGGGATCAGGGGAAGTGGATGCTGGTCTTTAATTGTTATCTTATTGAGCTCCCTATAGTCAATACAAGGACGCAGGCCTCCATCTTTTTTCTCGACAAAGAAAAAACCCAGCTCCTACCGGCGAGATAGACGGTCGTATATGACCCTTTTCCAGGCTCTCCTTAATATATTGACGCATAGATTCTCGTTCCGTGGTGGATAAGTTAAAAATACGACCCCTAGGCAACTTCGCACCCGGAACAAGATTCTATAGCACAGTCAAAGGGCCGATGCGGCGGCAGGGTGTCCACAACGGTCTCATCAAAGACGTCTTTGAAATCAGAGACAAAATCGGGAATGGGATGGTTATCGTTTATGGAGCATACCAAAGACTGTACAGTTTTCAAATGATCACCACAAAGAGTTCCCCCATTTTATCAACTCAGCAGTCCTCCAGTCAAACACCGGGGTTTTGGAGGCGTAACCAGGGTAACCCCAGAATAATGTCCATGGTAAGTCCCTCCATGACAAAGAAAGACAGTTGTTCAAAATGCAAACATCCAACATTCAGGGTTATTTCGTAGTTCGGTATCTTATCCTTCCCCCCATTAGGGGGTTAGAATCTGCGCCTGAAACCAAAAAGGGAGAACATAGTGGAATTAGCTCTAAACCTAAGGCTTTAGCCCCCGCCATGCTAATAAATTAACGGCCCCCCGAATCGATCAAGGCATGGCAAGCAAAACTCTTAACCCCGAAGATTAGAGTTACAGGCAAGGAAGCTTGTTATCCAAGTAAGGGGTACCTGTAGCTGAGTTATCCTTCCTGACGTTCTTCAGGCGTTTTTTGCTTTCCCACGGAGACTTGGGCCTGGTGGGGCAGCTCCTCAGGACATGACCGACTCTCCACAGTAGAAGCACAATGCGTTTTCCACCCGATGTTTCCTTCTGATAGCTGCCGACGTGGAGCCAATACATAGGTTCTCCTCCTGCACCCCAAGCGGGAGATGGCGAAGGTAGTGGAGGAGAAGTAGGAAAACCCGCAGAGAAAGGGTTGGACAGGAGAGTCAGCCCTGAACTGCCCAGTGGAACCCCCCAATCCCTTTCCCTGCGTCTCTCTCTCACCCTCCGGTCAATAGAGATAGCCAAAGTCATTAAGTCCCCTAAAGTCTCTGGAATAGGATGGTGACCATAGCATCCTTCACTGCCTCGGACAGCCTTGTCTAAAGAGGGTTTTGAGGGGTTGGTCAGCCACCCAATTACTGAACTCCCTTGGCAGAACTCCCGGAGCAGTAATTCCTCAGCCGAGCGGCGACCCTGCGGATGGACAGGTAGATGGGTTTCAGCTAAAGCGCCCGGTTGGGGGGCATCATAAATCTGTCCCCCGCGCTAGAAAAAATTTGTCCACGGATCGCCATTCCCGGGCCTCGGGGGTATTTCCTAGTGCCCACACATGCAGTGGTCCCTGGAGGAGTGACAAACCCCCATGGCGACTTTTCAGCTTAGAGGAAAAATGAGAAAAACCGAAAAAACAGGCGGCAGAATTCCCTGAAGGTCCGAAATTTATCAGGGTTTTCCGTCGAAGCAGTCAGGTAACCGCATGTTTAGGTTTGTGCTGCAAGTATTGTCCCCGAGGCCCAGGAGCAAGTGTGGGTACAGATGGGGCGACTGGATCAGGGGCTGGGGTAGACAAAGGCTCCAAAGCGAAGCGATATCTGGGAAAATAAGACCTGCCATGCCCTGAAACTGGGTAGTTTAATTCGTCCAAGCGGTCAAAACCGATAGATCGGTGTTCATCCTGAAACCGCCGGGAATTTGTTTGAAATAAGGGCCTGCTATAATGTTAGGGATGGTCAGGGACACACACAAGACATGGACAAGTGGGGCCCTGACACTGATCCCAGCCTCTGTCCCTGCCTTTTGGGGAACCCGACTCCTTAACAGGCTGGCCCCAACCAGAAGACTCAAGGCTACACTGTGCACGTGCACAGACAAAGACAAACAAACAAAGAACACAGAACCAGTAGTCGGACAGTCCAAGTCACTAACGGGGCGGGCAGCGCGGTACAGAATTGTGAGGCAAAGGGAGAAACCAGAAACAAGCAGAGATCAATAGCACAGAGAAACAACAATATGACAGGCTAACTATAAAGGCACGCAGTATAGCAGGCATAGAGAAGAGGAAGCAGCGGCTATATATAGGAAAGGGGTAGAAGTAGAGGACTAGGAAAAGGTGGACGGACCTGTCAATCCAGGGGGCTGATTAACCCCTAGAGTGCTGGAGGGTTTCTGGCCAAGGCGTCGACCAGAAATCAATCAAGGTACGAGACTACAGGGAAGTGTTCACACAAAGGCGGCAAGGCCGCAGTTATAATCGCCGCGGCTGTAGCCGGCGATCAGGGCCAAATGGCACGGACGTGACAATAACAGTCCCTGATAAGTAAAATGACTTAGTAAAAGGACTCTACCAACAGGTGTCTAGACCAGGCCACCCAACTTAAGTTAATTCCACACTCAACCCATCCATTTTAGATTTAATCAAAACAGAGTATAACTGGCATTCCTTTGTCCTTAAGATTTGTAGGCCTGGTTTAGGCACCAAAAGAAGATTCTGTATAGTATATGTGTCCATCTGAGCTGAGGTTATCTTGCTTTTGGTGGATGGGCTCAAAAAATTGCAACATGTGCACTTAGAACCTCAGATTTTCATGTATACTTAATATAGCAGTAATGCAATTTCAAATAATTCATATATTCAGCACTTGCCCCTGTCTTGGCATCTGCAGTGTGTTGCTGTGTTCACTTTTTTTGCATTTCTGTTGCAGCCATGACAGCATGCTCCTGTGCACTTTGTTTAATATTCTTTAAAAGTACTGACCATTTTTTAAGTTTTAAGGGTGTTTACAGTAGCTATGAAAAATATTCAAGCACAGTTCTTCAAAAACTATTTTTTTCTGCTTAATTAACGGGTGTTGTAATAAAGGTGAGAAGAGAACACATGAACAATTGACAGAAATTGAGAGGTATAGAATTTTTCTTTTTTTAGGTATATTATGGTGAAAGTGACACAATTCTGCCAGTCAAACCTATAATAGAACCATAGAATCACATCCCACTATTTCATGTGCTCAAATCAAACAGCAAAAAAACAGGTGTAGTTGATAAGCTCAGTCAACTAAAAAGCAGATTGTATCAATGTCACACATTCAAAAATGTTAATGTTATAATTAGCACTTATATACAGATGTTGATATGTGACATTTCATATGAAATGTGAAAAAATAGACAAGTGCGTTTCACTAATTAGATTACACATAGTGCCATTTCTAAGAACTGATGTCCCTTTTGTACTAATTGCGATGAACGTTTTTTATTGTGCAATGTATTGACATACATGAGTGAATTATAATTAAACACCAATTCTCATTTTGAAAATTTGCAAAAGCCTAATATTTCTATCGTTTACTTGTAGATGAATTCTATAAAAATCATATTTTTAGTGGTTCATTTGTTTAACTTCTCTCGTTATTTGAAAATTGGGCAGATCCTTTTCTGGATTTACCTGATACAAAAATGGATGTCTGCTGGTTATTCCTAAGATTTTCTGTTTAGAAGCTTTATTTTAGAAGCTTAGGTGGCTGATCGCACAGGAAATGTTGGAACCAAGACATATTTTAAAGGCTCTGCTTAGCTTCATCCATATTTTATTCTTTTCAATTGAAGACATACACAAGTTAAAATGCAAACTAACAGTAACAATTTACTTACGCAACAGATATTGAGAAATAAAGAAATAACTAGTATAAAAAGAGCAGTTTATGTTGTTATCGCTAAAGTGAAACAATGCCTGTGTCTACAGTATTTAGGGAGACATGTATGAAGGAAGACACTTCGAAGTGAATAGTTGAGTCTCGTTTTCAGTGTATAATGCGCCTGAATGTATGAAAGTGGTTTTTCTGCGATTATAAATGGAGTCTCAAATTCTATGTGCCTCGCCTATGTGTTAGGCGCATTGCGAAACTTAGGCGCATAAGTAATGTGTCTAACATGTATAAAGGCTATAGATAGGTTGAAAATAAAAGAAAAGTCATTAGAATAGCATGTCAGTGAATAGAAACTATGGTACTGATCTTGCTTGGGGGACCACAGGTCCCCTGTGGTGTGCTGGCTCTTGCTGTATGTAGAATAAAGGGTGAGAGCAGCAAAAATACATTTGAAATTTAATTTAGTAAAAATGTAATATTTAAAAATTTTCACATCATCAGTGGGTTATTTAATGTAGAATTAGTTTTAGAGTCTATTAATTTTAAATACATAGATTTTTTTTATATTTTTGGGATATTATACATTTTTATATTAATTTTATATGATCACATTTTTCATTAAATTTAAATAATTTAATTGTATACAGTTTGATAATTATAATAAATTACTTTTTATTATTGTACTGGTGTAAGCAAATCCAGCTCCACTTTGACTCCTCAGGATGAGACAAACCACATTGAAATAAGTCTGCCTGTTCGAGCAGTAATGCGCCTAGTTTTGCCGAACCACATTCATATACGTGTCTAATATTACGAGTGTAGTGCGACATGCCTCCAGAACACCCCCTCATGTTAGACGCATTAAAAGTGTCGTGTCTTATGACTAATGCGCCTAACACATTCGTTAGGAGCATTAGACATTGTAGCCAGCTCACTTAGGTGTAGTTTATGCCAGAAAAGGGTGAAAAACCCGATCATACATGTCTCCCTTAGTCTTTTCACTCTAGCAGGTATTTGATTAGGGAAAAATGCTTCTTTGTCACATTGCATTGAAATAACTGTTACCCTGTATCCCGAAAAATAAGACAGCGTCTTATATTAATTTTTGGTGTCTTATTTTCAGAGGATGTCTTATTTTTCCATTAATAAATTATAGCATGCTATACTAGTGTGTGTGTATATATATATCTTAAAGTTTAGAGTCACAAACCATAGGATATATGTATGTAAAGGACATTTTATGGCAGCTGCAGTGACTTATCTCAAAGGATGGCAAATGTGACATGCTGGGACTTGTAGAACTAGAAGTCTCAGCATGCCCCATCAGCCATCCTGTGAGATGTGTGTGTGTCAGTATCATGGCTCTGTTCTCCCCCCTCATCGCTCTTACTTACATGTACTTTCTGTCTACTCTCCTTTGGATGTTTGGGACCTGTGGTGACATCACAGTCACATGACCTCCCTTCACAGGTCCTTCAACCCTCTAATGATTTCCGCTATGTCTTATTTTCGGGGGTGCCTTATATTATGGAATTAAACAAAATCTCTGCTATGTCTTGCTTTTGGGGGTGTCTTATTTTCGGGGAAACAGGGTAAGTACACACAATGTAATCTGTGTCATGGCACTGTAGGCTGCCGGTACTATATCTATGAAGGTATTTAAAAGGCTATTCCTATTATAAAAGGTAATAGTAGATGGCTAGGATATGCCATTTATTTCTGATTGGTGGGAGTCTGACTGCCAGAAGAGACACCAATCTTGAAATTAAAGGGGCAGCAGTGCTGCTTTTTGTGAAATTTTGTCAATGTTTGTTGGCATATGCATATGCACACTTCTATATACATTGATTGTATAACCGGGGCTGTGCCAGTTTTTTGGCATCAAAAAACCTTCGTAGCCCTGTTCTATAGATGTATGAACAGTCGCACTCCAAAGTGTGATGCAATAAGTACCAGCGTGACAAGTGCCTGCGTGACACTTTTTAATTCGTCAAAGATCCGGGCCGTTCTGCGGGCGTCGCACCACATTCGTAGAATTAGACACATTTATGAATCTTTGATGCCAAACATAGGCACAGAACAGTTAGAACAATCGGACAAAGTTAAACATGGTCTGCCTGAGCCAGACTTGTCGTATTGGTACTAAAATGCCCCTTTATGTATGAACTGCAGAAAAACAGGTTCATACATTCTGCCATATTCTACACTGCCTTGAAGCTATTTAGAACTGGCCTGTCAGCACCAGGATTCATACATGTCGCCCATAGTGTTTGACAACTGTTATTTTAGAGCACACAGCTTGTACAATGTCATTGCTCTACATGCTCCATGAGATCCCTAATCTGTACATTTTGTAACATTCATTAAGATTACAAAGGTACTTTAAATCAGAACCTAAAGCATTCTTCTAAATTAAGTACATCTTGTTAGCTTTCAAAGTGTTGGAACACCTTCAGAAATACTTCACACGCCTTTTTTCTTTCTGTGTTTTACAACTCGATTAAGAAGTGGCTATTGTTTTAAGCATTTTTAATGGTGTCTTTCATATTCCACTATAGACTTAAAACTAACATCTGGCCACAGTGTTTTTGGCAGGTCGGTGCAGTTTTTTGTGTTTTTTTTTAGCTAAAGCCAAAAATGCTTCCAAGAGAGTTATGCATATATTTAATTATATTACTTCAATAGTGCTGTCACATATCACAGTGCTGTCCGTATTGGTGCTCATAATATAAATTCCTTATTTCAGACGCACCCTGGGGTTCATTTAATAGGAATCTAACTAACCTATTATCATATTTTGGAGTGTTGAAGTAAACCCACACTAGTGCTGGAAGAATGTACATATAAACTCCATGTAGAATTTTTCCTTGGTCATGATGTTGATCCAGGATCCTACCTTAAATATTTGAGATCTCTCCTTTTTGTATTAATTTTTATGTTGGCTAGACTTTCTTTCTAGTATATATACAAGATGAGACTACAAAATGATATTGAGAGTTCCCGATATTAACAGTACCATCTTCTAAGTACAGAAAGTGGCTCGATGGACCAGAAATTCAAGAGCTGTAGAGTAGGAAGTGATTTTAGAGAAAAGGGTATAATTTTGGCAACTTTTCCAGTACAGACCAGTAACATGCAACCATTATATTGTTTTCTGTGCATAAGAAGCTATAGAATACAGATCACCTAAGAAATGTATACTTGGGGTTCAGAATAAAATAATTACAAAAAACTTTGGTATTTATATAACCCTAAAAGCTCCATGTAACTAATTATGAAAATTTGCCCAAAGTTTTACTTTAATAATAAAGTTATATATGGCTATATATATGGTTATATATAAAGTTATTAGTAGTTACTTTGTCAATTGTGCTAAGCTCTGAGAGGATTGGTAGGGGTTTTAATCATGTGCTCTCCATATGCTGACATTATTACGTGAACAATATTCTTTTATTTAACAGATAATTAGAGCTTAACATATGCTGTTCTTAGACCTTTACACTAACACTTGCTTGTCTGAAAAATAACGTTCCGTTTGTTTACCTGTAAGGCTGAATATACAGAGCAATTAGCAGTTTATTTGCAATGTTACAGAAACAAAGGCAAGTGTAAAGTGTCAATAACTGTCTTTTAGCTAACAGTAAGGCTCTGTGGAAATATATGTAAAACAGATGTTAGTGGTTGCACTTTTCATTGATATTTATTTTTATTGATTGCTTTTATAAAGGAAAATATTTATCAAAATGTGAATCATCAATTTGATACATTTAATTATTACACATATAAGTGAAAGCTATGCAGTGATTGGTTTACATAGGCAACAAAGACACTTCTGTGTTTAGACTGTTCTTCTCCAAAAATTCTATTCCATTATTCAGATAATTAAGCATGGCTGATAATATAACAGATTAAAAAAAAGTGTATAATCAAACAACAATAGAAGGCAGAGAATGCTAAAAATGGTCAACTGAAATGGGAAGAATAATTTGCAAAACCTCCATCAACTAGTATACCATATATGTGACAAGTTTAGCAGTACTGAATCCATTTGTATTACACCAGAAAGTGATCAACCAGTGATTGTCTGAACTTCTTGTCTTTCCGCCATCTAGTAACCAACCTCCCCCCTGCTCTTTCTGTTTCAGTATGTGGTACCACCATTACTCCTAAGCAGCAGGCCCGCTGTTGGGGGTTATACGAGATTCTGATTGACCTTCCACCCATTTATCCATCCTTGCCGCTCCTGTCACCTGCACCTCAAAAAACTTTCCCCAGAATCCTCTGTTTCTCACTGTGGAAACAACTAAACTCTCATTGTTGCTCTTATTCTTTTCGTCTTGACTACTGTAACTCCTTGCTAATCGGTCTCCTTATGTGCAAACTCTCCCCTCTTCAGGCTCATCTTTCTTTCCAGCCGCTATAGTAATGCCTCTAACCTGTGTCAGTCACTGCACTGGTTGCCCATTCAGTACAGGATACAGTATAAACTCATCACTCTCACCCATTAAGCTCTCCACAACGCTGCCCCCACTACATCACCTCCCTCGTCTCTGTCTACCACCCGACCCGCTCTCTCCGCTCTGCTGCTATCAGGTAACACTCATCAATCATCCAAACCTCCCATGCCCGTCTTCAAGATTTCACATGTGCGGCACCAGTTCTCTGGAATATGCTACCGCGGGTGATCAGGCACATTCACAACCCTCATAGTTTTAAGAGGGCCCTGAGAACCCCATCTTCTCAGTCTGGCTCCCAAAGATCTCTAACTGCTATCACACAATCTGTCACTCCCTACATTTGCGCACTCACAGGCACTTATCTGTATATAGTGTACTGTCAGGCTGGCAGGCTCACCATTTTTCATGTAAACCACCCCTATTTATGAAACATGGCTGGCCCATTGTAAATTGGCACTTCCCCACTGTTTGCTTACCCATACACCCTAATAGATTGTAAGCTCTCGCGAGCAGGGCCCTCAACACCTTGTGTCTCATCTGTAAGTACTTTTAATGTGTAATGTTGTAGTTTACCTTAAATTTGTAAAGTGCTGCGGAATATGTTCCCGCTTATTAAAAATAAAGATTATTATTATTATTATTATTATTATAATTATTGTCACTAGTGATGAAATTAAAATCTTAAAAGCACTGGCATTTATCCCCAAAAATTGAAAAAGAGTAGGACATTTCCCACAGATCATTGGTTCATCTAATGCAAAGATCTCAAAATGTGTAAGGTACACATTTAATACCATACTAAATGGTTAACATTCCACTTTTTATTCCTTACAAAACTGTATTTTCTACAATGTAATTTGTACTCTGCTTATTAGAAAATGCTAAGTCATTATGTTATTCCACCATTTCATGGGTTAATTGTCTATTAATTATACAGCTATCAGTAATGTGTGTCTGCCCCTTTAGGAGATCTTGTCTGTTTCAGGGTCAGCTAGTGTTCTGTATGGAACCCAGGGGATTAAGTCTTAAATCCAATCCTTTGTTTGTTCGCGGTATTTAACCTCTCCATTTCCTAGTCCTGTGCCTTTGATTAATTCTGTGTTCTGACTTGTTTCTCTGCTGTTCTGTGATATTCTTAGTGTTTCTCTGGTTCTGGACTTCGTCTTGCTTCCTGGGTTATTCTCCTGCTCTGTGATTTTGTACTACGTTCACTCCTGGCTTTGATCTCGGCTCATCTGACCTTGTTTGTACCCTGTCTGTCTGTCTACTCCCTGTTTAAAACCAGGGTTTGTTCAGGGTAGGTTCCAATGCGGGTCGTCCTTTTCAGGGTGGTTGCTCTGCTTTAGGCAGGGTGAGCCAGGGAGAGAAAACAGCCTAAAGCAGGAGTGATTGAGTAGCCTAGCAGACAGGGGAGGGGACCAAGGTTATTTAGAATATGCTAAGTAGTGTAATAGTGAGTTTAGGGTACAGACAGGGAAAGAGTTCCAGTATAGCCAATCAGTTGTTTGAAGTGGGTCCAGTTCTTAATCAACAAAAATAGAAGATTCCTGGGTTTCATGTCAGCTAGAACTTGGATCCAGGCTGCCTAACATCATCTGGACATTTAGCTGCAGATTACAGAATTACCATAGAGCATTTAGTTAGTGAAGAAAAGCCTTAGAGAGATTTGTAAGTACATGACTTAGAGCAGGAACCCCATGAGGTGGAGAATGTAAATTAGAGAACTCATGTTTTATTCATTGGGATAGACCTTCAAGGTGCGGTCAACATTGTAAGCCCTTTAGTTGTAGTCTGCTAGAAATATATACAAGCTCTTAAAGTGGTCATAGTCACTCCTGCTCAAGGCTACTCTGAAGCATTTGTTTGGAGCCTACTCTGACTGTGGTTGTAAGAATTTTGTGCCTCCACCTCAGCTGAAGTGGAAGATTTGTATTGTGTTTATTGAAATCTTTCTGCTGCAAGTAAAACCTGCCATCTTCTCTTCCAACCTGTCTCTCATATAGTTTAGTGCCCCAAAACATCCAGGGCACCCCAAAACACCTTCAGGACCAGGAGAAGACTGTGCCATAGTGTGCCCCTGGGGGACCATTACTATTCTTATCCTAACATCAAGTGCATCCCTTCATTACTGTACAACCCAGGGGAGAACAGGAGGATGGGTTGAGGACAGGCTGCCGTGACATTTCAGACTATCACTCCCATCCTTTCCTATGTACCTCTGAATGTCTGCAAATGTATAGGCCACAATTAATCCATTGATTATTTGAGGATTAATCAGATTGGCATTTACAATTTTATGGGGCAATTTCAACTGAAAAAAAAAACATGAAGATGGCCCAAAATAATAAAAAAAAAAACCTTGGTCCCATGAAGCCAACTTCAAACTTTTGGGTACTGTTAAAGGGTACAAATGTGTTTATTACTCCACAGGAAACTCTCAATATTTAAACAATAGCTGAATCAAACTATGGTTGCAGTTTGTGAAGCCCTTTCATGAAAAGGGGTAATTAGACCTATCCGTAACAATGCAATGAATACCTTAGACATGTATATTAACATGCTCCAGGAAAATGTTACATCACAATTACAGTTGGAGCATAAAAATGAAAACTTCTATTTTTAGCAAGATAAAGCCCTTCTTACTGTGCTTTAGCAGTGCATAATTTACTTGATGAAAAGTTACCCAATAGGAGAATAGGTAGATGAAGCCCAGTTGAATGGCCCCCACTGTCACCAGACTTTACCCGGATAGACTTTTTCAGTTGGTGAATTATCAAAGATAAGGTATAGTCAAGTAAACCACACATGGTGGACAGCATGATTCAGTTGATAACATAAGCATGCCAAGAAATAATGCTAAAAACTTTGTAATAACTAGATTACAGCAATGTGTAATTAGTGAGGACTTCCAAATTTTAGCAAATTAAAAAGATTCATTTTTTTTTGTTCAGCCAAAACAAAAAAAGAAAAAACGCAGTTTCAGGGAAAAACCCAAAATATGTGAAAATGGGCACAGCAAAATATATATGAAATGTTTCATGGAAAAACCTTTGGGGGTTTCCGGCATAGGTACATAAAGTTAGCAGAAGGAAATAAATTCCAGCATCTGTAAATTCAAAAATAATTAAAAAGACCTTTATTGTAAAAATGAAAAACGAATGTGGAAAGGTCGGGGTGATCAAAAACCTTAAAACCAAGGAAAATGATCAATTCTTTCTTTTATTCACAAATGAAACCCAAAATTTAAAACCCCAATTCAATTTTTTAAAAACCCAAATTTCCCGGTTTAAAAAAAAAACAAATTTAAAGCGCACAAAAATCACCATAAGTATGCAAATCACAATTGGAAATATGCAAAACAAGTTGCCCTCAATTGAAATTAACAATTCAAGCAAAAAATATATAGTTAAAATAAAAGGCCCCAAAAAACCCAATTTAAACCCAAAGACAAACAAAAAAAAAAAACCGCATCATACAAAATAAACGAAAAAAGGGAATAACAGTAACCCCAGACAATATGATACAAATCCCCAAAACACTCTAAGGCCATTTTTCACCGGGCTTATTCCCGGGCGAATTGGGGGGGACTATTCGCCCAAAAATTACGCCGGCTCCCGTGCAGGGGGGGCGGGCGGGGGGGCCCGGAAGCTCGCTGGCCCCATAGACATGCCTTACCCCGGGCGCTATCCCGGGAAAAAGAAATTCATTTTCTCCCCGCTCCCCGTATTATCACGGGGAGGAAAAGGGGGCATCCATTTTCTCTATAGAACTGGGATTACCGTAAATGACGGGGATATTTCCCTGAAATTTGTGCAGTCAGCGCGAATTAGGGCTAAATATGTCCCAAAATAAGCCGGGGAAACAGGCCAAGGAGACATTATGAAGGAAGGTCTTCAACGTAATTGTCCTCGTTTTAAAGATAATTGCCTTTGTAAAGGTGTTAAAAGTTCTTTGTGCTCCCTGGCATTAGGAATTTAATGATAAAATGCGCCAAAAGAAAGGGGCTAAAAGGGCGGAAAAAAAAAGAAAAGTCATTAGTATAGCATTCAAAATAGAAACAGGGTACTAATCTTGCTTGGTGGACCACAGGTTCCTGAGGTGTGCTGGCTCTTGCTGTATGTAGAATAAAGGGTGAGAGCAGCAAAAATAAATTTCATATTTAATGCAGTACAAATTGAAAATTAAAAAAACTGAACAGCAACATCAGTTGGTTGTTTAATGTAAAATTAGTTATAGATTCTATTAAATTTAAATACATTTTATAGGAGATATTTTTTATATTTTTGGGATATTGTATATTTTTATATTAATTTTCTATGATAGCATTTTTTAATACTGCTAAATAATTTAAATTTATACAGTTTGATAATTATCATAAATTACTTTTTATTATTGTACTGGTGTAAATTGAGAAATATTGGACATTTTTTCCCCCTAACAGCAAATCTAGCTCCACTTCGACTCCTCATGCTCAGACAGACCACATTGAAATAGGTCTGCCTGCTCGAACAGTAAGGCCATGTTCACACGGCTTATTTGGGCACTTATTTCAGCCTGTAATTCGCGGCATACTGCGCGAATTACGGGCTGAAATACGGCCCAGTCATTACGTTAATCCACAGTTCTCATAGAGAACTATGGATTACGTCTCCTCTCCCCGCTCGGCGATTCTGCCGTGGGGGGAGATAAGTGACATTTCATTTACTAGCGGCGTATAAGCGCCGCTAGCAATGATTGTCTATGGGCCGGCGAGGTGCTAGCCCCCCGCTCCCGTCCCGCCCCCGTCCACACGGCATAATTGCGGGGCGTAATTACGCCCTGCAATTAAGCCATGTGAACATGGCCTAATACGCCTGGCTTTGCTGAACCACATTCATATATGTGTCTAATATTACAAGTGTGGTGCGACACACCTCCATAACGCCTACATAATGCCCCAAAAACGCCCCCTCAAGTTAGGCGCATTAGAAAGTGTCGAGTTTTGCGAACAATGCGCCAAACACATTCGTTAGGCGTATTAGACATCGTAGACTGCTCAGTTAGGCGCATTTTACACCAGAAAAAGATGAAAAACCCGATCATACATGTCGCCCTAAATGTAATCATGCAGCATAGTTTCAGCAACTGGAATCACAAGAAACGAAAACACAAGGAACCTTTTGTATGAAAACTGTCTAGCAGTAAGACTTTCTTTGTTGCACATAGCAACTAATCGGAGCTTTGATTGGTTGTATTGGGCAACAAATACGGTCTTACTGCTGTACAGTTTTCATACATAAGGCCCAATGTTCCTTGAAATGCATACAAAACAGGGGGTGTCAATATGACTGCAATAATGTAGCCCAAGTTCCTCAACAAGAAAACATAATGAGATATACAGTATAAGTTACCAATATGTAGCACAGTAATATCGCACATAATATGACGATTTGCAATATTGTCAAAATATGGCATACAAATATATAGTGCTAAACTGGTACATACAATTCCAAATGGTACACCCCATCAATGAATAAAGCTCAGGAGGTAAGAATATAGCTAACCCACTGAAAGACTGCAAAATACTATGCAACTAAGCATGCATCATAGTTTTAGCAAATTAAATTGTAAAAACTGAAACCACAAGGTGCCTTGAAATGTGTGTAAGGTAGGATGTGTCAATGTTTATGCAACAATTTAGCCTGAGCTTCTAAACAAGGGAGCATATTAGTTTATACAAGTAACAAATATGTAACAAGGTAATATTGCATATAATATTATGAAATGCAATATTCTAAATTGGCTAGATTGAAATTTACAACACCAGCAAAGCAAAGCAACAGTGCTGACCCCTGTGCAGAAACTAATGTAATTATTCCCTAGAAATCATTTAATAAGCATTATGTATATTTAGATGATGGATCTATGCTTCAGAACCTGGATTTCTGCATTGAATTGTCACATTCTACTCTGCCGACTTTATCAGAGTTAAAGTACCCCAACTACTCATTGCAGTTTCCATACTGAAACCAAGTCAAGTAGCAACAAGACAATTATTTTTTTTTCACACATGAATTTATAAATTTGTATAATCTGCTGATGCAATTCCCATTAAAAACAATGAGATATATTTTTCACATGGATTCAAAGTGGATATTGACATGGAATTTACGTCAGGCTCCATGTGGATTTACAGTAGGATTCTGTAAAGAGGCCCTACATATTCTTCCATAACTCTTGTAAGGATCAAACAATCTGAAATAAACAACGTGCAATGTTCTCCTTAGTATATGTGCCTTTGCACAAGCCAGGATGACCCATGTCGGAGTGATGAGGTATGCTTGGGCAGCCGTCGCCACATTTAGCCTCTGTTTGTGACTTGCAAAACACCAGTATATCGGCCGCTGAAAATACCTTTGCCACCAAAAACCATTCTATGCCCAAAAAGTCGGTGTCTGATTTACAATGTCTCGGTTGTGTATCAGTTGAACACCAATTTGTACCTGGACATTTTTGAACAATTTCTTAATCACCTGCATGATTGTGAGTTAATTGTGTGTCCTTTTTCAGCAACAGGGTCATTTCAAAGGGGCTCTAGCCACTACGGTTGTTATATCTGACACCACCAGATTTCTTCTTTTGGGAAATACTGAAGGCACAAGTCTATTGGAACAAGCCTTGTTCTAACTTGATATTGCTGTTATTTCCCCCAATATGCTTGCCATTTCATTCAAGAATATGAAGCAATGCATCAAAATGTGTCTGACAAAAAACAGAGTTCATTTCCAGCATTACATGTGATGCAAACAATTATACATACATCAAGGTATGTAGCGTATTTTTTTGGTTCAGATTGCTTAATCTTAATGGTAGTTGCAGCAGAATTCCCAGTGCCTCTTTAAAGTGTATAACACTGTATTTTTATATGAACATAGCCTTTAAGTCAAAGAAGGAAAGACCTGAATGTCATTCAGGTCAACTCTGCACCTACTCATTATGGAATCTTTAAAACATGCATATGTAGGTGCACTTTAACTTTCCATCTGGAGGCAGCTGCACTGCTTGATCTAAAGTACCAGTGAGTACTTTTTTATTTCTGTTTGAACACTAAGACAGATATACATTTACAGTGGCCTTTTACTGACATAGATTGATTAAGCTGGAGCATTTACAGAAAAGAACCCAGAAAACCTTTGTAAAGTGAAAGACAATGGAGAGCAAAGAGGAAAATAACATGTTAATGAAGTTTATAACACATCATCTATTTCAATCATTACTAAAGTCACAACGATTTAGTGGGGAGATTATAAAGACACATTCACTTTGCAGGGGCATTATTTACAAATATACATGACATTTAACACTGGGGGACTCATGTATGCATGCAAGAAAGCTGACAGGTGCTGTCATGGAATGTCAATCACTTACTGCATATTTTTAGCAAAGTGCATGGAATTGCCACCAACATATGGTTACAAGTGACCTTTTCATATTTAAAAGGCTCCTGAGAAGTAAATACAGTTTGATCTAGCTGCAAAGAACCTGCTTATATGTGAGAAAGTCAGAAACTAAGGAGGAAATTGTGCAATCACAGAGAAAGGTCATTCAATAACACTAATGTAATTTATATTGCGTAAAATAATATCTAAAATAAATAGAATAGTGCTCATTTTATTTGTATTCAAAATGTGTACAGGACCAGTACGGTTTGGTTTTGGATCTGATTCTGCTATTATGTGATATTTTACTTTTTGTTTATTTTTTTTTCTTTGCTTTGTCAAAGACTTTAGATATGTTAAATAAAAAAGAATTGAAAATTTTTTGCTTCCTTAAAGTTACAGACCCATGGGTCCCCCCAACCCAATTTACCCCCCAACAGAATCCTTATTTATTCAAAGATTAGGACTTATTGTTTAACTCACATTTTTATGTTTCAAACACATTTTTTCAAGATTTTTTTATTTTTATATTTGTTTTTATTTTCCATAATCACTTTCAATATTCTTTTAATATTCTTAAAAAGTCCTGCAAGTTTTCAACTGGTTTGCACTAGCTAATAATTATTCTGACACTTCCTTGTTCTGTAGCATATAAGAAGATTTCTCAGAGTGCTTGTCCTTATGTCTGCTCCTGAATTTTATCTAGCATCCCATAGAGCAACCAATAAAAATCTCTCCGACTTCTATAGTAATGAGAAAGTGGAGACTTGATGTCAGTCTTTAAAGTGGAATCGTGCAGGAAGAATAGAAAATGATTTTTTTTTAACTGTATTAAATGTAAAATCGTTTTAAAAGATGATTCAGCATATTCTTTTGCGTTTTGTCGCATTTGTCGGTTTTTATTTGTCGCTGGGAGATTGTCAGATTTTTCAATTCGGATCTCGCTATAGTATATGATTGGTGGGGAGACGCTTGTCTGCGACATGCATTGGTCTCTTTTAACAGCAGTCGCAGAGATGTTGACTCTTTACAGCAGTCTGTGTGCCATTGCACATAGGATTGCATATGTGAACGGTTTTTTTGGTCTCTGTTAGACATCTTATGTATGGCGAGTTTTCGAATCGCTGATGCAGAGGTGGGGAGAGATGAGGGGGAACTGTGACCTCTCCTCTTGTGACTGGTGGCTGTGTCTTGTGTTATATGTACACATTGGTGTGTGTTTGTGGGATCCTGTGTGTGTGTTTGAGAGAGTGATGAGATGGGTTGTTCGGTAGCCGGTGCGTTGTTTGTAGCGTGTGTATTAGTGTGAGGGCGAGACTTGTTATTGTCGCTGTGGGACGCGCTTGAAACGGGCGCTTTCGCTGGGGTTTGCTCTTCTCTCAAAGCGAGTAGAAACAGGAGATGGGAATGTAGGTGAGTAGAGGTGGTGTGCGATGACGATGTTTTAGTGTTAGGGGCACTATGTTTGGCTCTGCGCCGGCAGAAAGATATGAGGGGTGTAGAAGAGAATGATAGATTCCTGCGGAGAGGGTTTATACTAAGAATTGTATTGTAGAAAGAAAAAAACTTTCTGAAAGTGGATATGGTAGAAACGCGCTGGCGAGAGAATAAAAAATCTCATAACAAAAAGATTTGCGTAGAGAAGAGATAGAATGTATGTTTAACATAAAAATGTGAGTTTTAAACAATAAGTACGCAATTTTTTGAATGACACGCATTCCTTTAAGGTCTCCTATTGTGCATGTAGCTAGACGTTAGGAATTGAAGCATCTCTTGGAACGCTGCTGTTAATAGGCAGTGCTCAAACAAGGCTAGTGGCCAAAGTGAAAATGTCAAGAGATGTTTCGAATATATGATGTAATAAATATAGAAAGTATAGATAGATGAAATAGATATAGAGAAAATGCATGAGACAAGAATAGAAATGTGGGTTATATACTACGTTGATAGAGGAGGAACTCTGTCGTGTGTAGGATATTGGATTAACTCTGGTGGCAATGTAACTCTATTGTTGTAGATGTGTGACAGATGCATTCCTCTTTTGGAAGATAGAGAGTCTTAGTGTGTTGTTTTGGTACCTCAGAAGTTACGCTCAATATTGAAATTGCTTTCTGGAAAGATCTGTTCGAGATAATGCTTATATACTTCATATAAAATAGAGGTTAGGAGTAATTGTTATAGAGATCTCAGATATGAAGGTTTGCGCAAATAGAGATGATGATTGATAATATAATAGAGTACTTCATGATTGCTCGGCACGGAGCTTGATTATGTCAGTAGAGGCGTAAGCAATGGCCTTAGAGAAATCTAGCCGCTCAAGACTGAGATGGCTTGGTAGGCACGATTCGATTAGGGAGCGGTATCCTTAAGTTAGGTCCATGTATTCACCCAGAGCTCCGCCGCATATGCGGGAATGATCTTGCTGGCTCTCTGGCGTGGGAGGTGTCTCCCTAATCTCCCCCGCCCACCTACCCCCCAAACCCTCTGTCGAGGACTACCGCTCCCCCTCCACCCTCCCCCCCCCCCCCCCCCTGTGGCGGGCGAAGTAGTGTAAGAGTGTGTACAGCATCGTATTGAGGACTAGGCGTAGGTTGGGGTAATTCCTATGACGGGCAAGGTCAAGGGCCCTGTGAGGTCGCTCGGCACTATAGGTTTGGAAGTCGGTAAAAGGTGTATATGGCTGTGAAGGGGACAGAAAACATGGTATAGTATAGAGACAGTTGATTTAAAGCAGGTGTCAAGCTTGTCTTGTGACGCGTTAATAGGGCGAATGTGGTACATAGAAGTAGAATGATATGTCACAAGTAAGTATTCAGAGCGGGCTAGAGGAGGGAAGTGACGAGTGGATCGCCCAAAATTATTCATAGAGTCAACGCAGTTGTTAACCAATTACCAATGACGCTCAGACGTGTCCACTTAATAATATTTGTTACTAGCTCACACTCAGCAGTCGCTGCTGCGAGAGAATTTGGGCGTATGTAGCATAAATGGGAAGGGTGTTGCTGTGAAATGGGGTTTGTTCAGTTTCGTCGACCTACTCTATCGGCGAGGCAAAACGATGCGAGTTGAGCGGCATCAGCCTTGACGTTATTTTTCTTCGTCGATAGGATGCGTGATGACGTGCGCGGCTCTAGGATGTGTAAGAAATAGACTGTAGATAAGTGCGTGAAATGTGGACGGAGAAAGGAATTGAAGTGAGTACTCGCACTCCACTTCGGTTGTTCTTGTGGCTGTAGGGTTCTTTTTAGACGCTTGGGCCGTCTGAAGATAGACAATAATATTCTTGTGGTCCGTTAAAGATTGTTGATGGATGACCGAAGCCTCCTACAGCAGATGTCGGCCTTCCTCTGCCAGGGCTAACTCTGTAGCACCAAGAGTTCTTTCCCGCGGTGCGACCAATGGCTTAGCTCCGCTCGCCCGGCGAAAAGGTTCTTTGTGAGGAAGAACCCACAAGGTGAGGATTTTGTGCCTTCGGGCTCTTCTGTAGTGAGGAGATTGCGCCACTTGCGCTCTCCCCACGGGAGAGGTCATCCACTGTTCCATAAGGAGAAGGCCTCGCGGGTTCAGGCCGGACAAGGTCAGGTGAGAGGATTGTTGATGGAGATGGCGAGGTCTTTAGATTCATACTAGCGGCTTCTCAGCTCGGAGGCCAACATCTCAGGTTGCATTCTTCTAGTGAGGAGCCCATGATTGAGGAGCCACCAAGTGTGAGAATTTAAAGATGTAAAGTGGGGCATAGACTGTAAATTGGTGCAGGTTGGTATAATAATTTGCAGATTAGAATAGAATGAAGCGCTGAAGTTACTCTACGGGTTCCCAAAAGTCTACCGCAGACAGGTACACTAGGGGCCATTGTAGAATCACGACAAGAGAGTTGGTGCTTATATAGGTGGCTAGCGGGTTTGTCGCGCGCGTTATCCGACGGCTCTCCATTTATTGCGGAGACTATGGTATCCCGAGGAAAGGTAGGCTGGTCTGTTGGAATAGAGTACACTCTGTCGCTCCATAGCTTGAGTACGCGGTTGCTGCGCTAGACGTTGCTCAATGAATCATCTGGCGCAATTGTGTCTGATCAAGTCTAAAGATCAGGGGAGAGAGAAAATTGATGATTCTCATCTAGATACACTATGACACATGGTGTACATGTGATTCCGGAAGACATCATGACAATTCTTGGAACACAATGCTGGGCAGCGTTACAGAGCCAAAAGGGCATCACGGAGATTTTCGAAAATGTCCATTCGGGTATTAAAGCCGTCTCTTCCACTGTCCCCCTCCCGAATTTGATGAGGTTATAGGCAACTCGCAGATCTATTTGGAGAACACTTAGCCCCCTTGAGCGGTTCAATAAAGTTCCGAGATCTCAGTGGGAGTAGATGGTTAGCGGTTTTTCACAGCTGATTTTATTAGTCCCTGTAGTAATTACAACGGTTAATCGGAAGGGAACCGCAGGGTCTCGTTGTGCTGTGGGTGGGGCGTCGATGGCGTAGAGTATGAAGAATAAACCCGGCTCCAGCTGGGGGAAGAGGAGTTTACGTGATAAATCCAATTTCTGCGCAAGATATCTGTGTATGTAAGCGCGGATATCGCTGAGTCTCCTTGTGCACGGACAGCGGATAGACCTTCCCCGGGGAGGAACTGTTCCAGGGAGGGGTCAATTTGGGCAGTCGTTAAGGCGAGTCTGGGTTGCTGTTGGGAAGCGGTCATTGGCCTACTTCTCGGAGAATTAAATTCCACCAAGGTCCTAGGTTAGCTCATACCTCGGCTGGCTGGCAAAAGGCTTGGTCGTGTAGCGGATGAGGAGAGAGAAGTGGTAGTAAACTCCGGGCGTTGTAACTCCAAGCAAAGGTTCTGGCATTCCGGTCCCCAACGCAGAAGAACCTCGCCTGTCGCTTCAACCGAGCGATAGGGTCGTGACGTTGCAGCCAGGGAAGCACAAAAGGATCACCCGAGGAAGCACGAGACAGAACGTGGAACCTGATTCTTTCTACTTATGTAGAGCCCCCACACGGAGGTGTCACCGGCAGGGTTTTGTACTGGATGGGGTCACTGTGGAGCTTTTCCATTGACCGACAGAAATATAGGCAGAGGCTTTTCAACGGTTAATGGCTGTGGTATCGGAGTTACCAAAGGATGGCATGGATGAAGTTCCCGACTCTGATCACCCAGAGTCGCAGGAAGGCAGACTCCGAGACGATAGACCGAGCGTTCAGAGTTCACCTCCGCACTGGATTCTCAATCATAAACAGTGGATGAGGACGGAAACATGCAACTAGGGTCGCCTTCCTATGAGCAACCTACGTGTGGACGTTGCAGGAAGCTTTTGCGGATAATGGTCAGGGGCTTGCGCAGTAGTAGTAGAGACTCATAGGTTCTTCTTGCTTATAGCGTGCGGGTCTGTCTCTTGCTTTCTGAATAATATGAGCCACGCTACGCGTCCTAAGGTGAAAGTTGGGGCTGGTCCATATCGGTGGCTGAGCGGAGGTGGACAATGGAGAATGTGGAATACCGGAGCCAAGGTGACAACAGCGGACAGGGGTGCAGATATCTTCTCTCTTGGCGGAGCTTTTCTGCTTTCTGCGAATCTTACATCGATGCGGGTGGCCAGGTGATTTAATTCGCTCAGGGAGGACGGGAGGTCTATTGCTGCCAAAGCGTCTTTCCCTGCTGGACAGACTCTTTTTGAAAAGTGCGCAGAGGGCCCTGGCGCATCATTCCAAGTGAGACTCAGGAAGCCAGGGTAACGAAATTGGACCGCATAGTCTCCACAGACGAGTTCGCCCTGACGGAAGGCTCAAGAGCGCGGTCTCTGCAGAGGGATGCAGGCGCGGTCTCCTCGAAGACAGTGCCGGAATTCGTGGAGGGATAGCCTCTGTAGAGATCAACGGGCCACAGCGGGTCATTCGAGGTTCCAATGGGGGGTTGCCCGCGCCAGGCAGGGCCTTCCCGGACAGCAGACTCACCTAGAAGGCGCCACGTAGACCTCTCGAGGGAAACTGATCCTGTTCATCAGTTTTACGTGCTTGGAGCACTGGTGGTAATAAACCCCGCCCAGAGCTTGGATCCCCGTCAAAGCTGGTGGGTAATGGAAGCCGAAGCTTGGGTCCTACGGTGGCCAAAGGAATGGAAGGTGTAGACGGAGCCACAGACGGAGGCGGAGACTGTTGCTGGGATGCATGAAGCTGAGCAATCATGGCGGTGGAGCTGGCCCAATTGCTGTGCCTGTGAGCAGATTGGTGCGATTGTTGGGCAAACAATAGTCGTAGATATGCGAGTGCTTGGCAGGGGACACCTTTGGAGGGATCCATGGGCTGGATCTTACTGTATCGGACTTGATAGTGGATCCGTATGGACCACCAGTAAGCGATGATGTAAGACCACGCCAGGGAGCGGAATCTAAGTAGGTCCCGGGTTTTCACCAGAGCCGCCGCAAGAGTGGGATGGAACTGCTGCGGCTGGGAGTTACCAGGTCACTACCCCTGACGTGACTTGCTTGGCGGTGGCGGCCAAGGTAAGCGTGGTACAGAATCGTGAGGCGTAGCGTAGTCAGGGACAGGCGGCAAGGTGCAGGGGAGGTGGCAAAAGGTTCTCTGGAGTCGGTAAACGTAGGAAGAGGTCAGGGGGAAAAACACGTAAGACAGTAGATACACAACGAACGCTTTCTTAGGGCACGGGAGGGACAACATAAGTCAGCAGGGAAGTGACAGTGGATCCCAAAACTTTATAGAGTCAGCGGGCCGGGGCAATTAACCATTGCTGGACACTGTCCTCCTTTAAATTTACATGATGGAGCACACGGCGCGCGCTAGGGGCGCGCGAGGCATTCGCCGACAGGGGAAGAGGAGCAGAACAGGAGCGACGTAAGGTGAGGGGAGGATGGGACGGGTGCGACCACGGACAGCAACCGGGCTCGGCGCTCCTGTCCCCGCCGGGGACCGCGAGAGGGATCTATGGGTGCGCCCTGCGGGTCTGTGGGAATGCCGGATCGTGGCAGTGGACCCGTCTCTAATATGTTTAATTGCCTAGATTTACCTTTGAAATGTCCACACCACCAATTATTGGGTTCCCTCCAACATTACTCTAGCACCATGTCTGGTCACATAACCTTGACAGTCATTTACTTGTCTCTATTTTAAAGATGAGTGTATCAATATTATCTTGCTTGTTTACAGATTTTACAATGGGCATGATTTTGTATCTATACAGATATTTTGCTAACATGCACAGAACAAGGTGATAAAAATAATAGCGAAGTATGGATGTCTTATTATTAAATTTAGTACTCCATTAAATAATATGCAGTGCTCTAAATACCTCTATAAAATCAAAGAAAGGTGGAGCTCTGAAGTTTTTTTTTTAATGCTTAATAGATTTTATAGAGTTGAGTAGTTGTCATCACTGGTATGACTTGTCAGACCCAAGCGCTAAACATCCAGTCATACCACCAAGTGCAAGATGTCTGCGCAGATTGTCCCAGGTATCTGGAGTCATGCTGACACTCATTTCACAGTACTGGTGGTGAATGGGGAGATTTAGAGCAAATAGGAAGATTGTGGTGGTCCCTCAGATGCTCTATTATGAATTTGATCACCACAAAAAATTAGGAGGCAGACTGTTTACTAATAACATCATTCTTTAGTTGTGAGTTTGTTTTGGATGATGTCTGTTCTTTTTGGTTTATATTGATTCATTTATGGAATGTCACATTTATTGTTCTGTAGCTAAAAGGGGCTACAGTTTTTTTTTTAAATTCAATTAACCTCACCAAACCCTAATAGTCTACACCCTAAATAGTTAAAAATAACCTTATCACTGCTCAGTGTTTAGGTTATTTCTAACCATTTAGGGGAAGATAGGATACGTTCCTTTTTCTTAGATGACAATTAAATAGATATTATATTATAATATAGATATTAACATTGGGAAAAAGGGTTTAAATTTGCCTATGGCAATAAGTGTTAGAGTAATTTTATATACCTGATTACCACTGGGGGCCCTTATCCCTAGTCTTTGAAGTAATTTTGCACACACTTGCACAGTTAGATCGCCCTGACAGCAGCATTTCTGGAGAAAAATTGCTCATAGTAGAGGCTACAGTATGTTGAATGTGCTTTTTGCACACAATTACCCTTTTAGAAGACCCAGATGTTAAAGCGCACACAGAGATCTGTTATACATTTTTAGACCTTTAGCTCTAATATTAATATTTTTCAGATGGGGGAAAAAGAGAAAGAGGCAGGAATGGTAGTCAGAAAGGGAGGAGAGGTATTCAAGT
This sequence comes from Phyllomedusa bahiana, assembly GCA_025379985.1. Lineage (NCBI taxonomy): Eukaryota > Metazoa > Chordata > Amphibia > Anura > Hylidae > Phyllomedusa > Phyllomedusa bahiana. The sequence goes on from JAODAL010040187.1 coordinate 30,645, forward strand.
TGCTTCATGCCTTCACCCCATGTTAAGGCCACAAATCTTGTTATCTACCACTTCCTCCTTCTCTTTGTCTTCCACCCTCTCCTAAGTGAACTCTATGTTACAGTAAGCAATACGAGGTGGCACATGTTTCTGCGTCCCCCATTTTACACATGGCCTGTGACTGGATGACCACATGCACTAATGTGTGACAGAGAAGGAGGCATTTGCATGTGTTAGCTTTCTACTGCTAGCAAAATACATCACCATTGTGCTTTTTATAATAATAGGCAGGTTAGAAATACATAAGGATATTCAAGGGTTTGCATGGGCAGAATTAAATCTCAATTTTGTAATAGTTTGACTAAAAGTTACCAATGGTCCCTGAGCGGATTAGTTTAAGTATTAACTTTGAGTTTTTTTCTGTAGTAAATTTATTTCTTTCACTGTAAACCTTTATGTACAGGTATGTATTTTTATCCTGTCTGTTTTTATCTGCTTTGTCCCCATTTCTGTCTCTTAGAACACAGAGATAAGCACAATTTTGGTGGACATTGTTAGCAGTAGATAACAATATGCAGCTAAAGCATGCAGATGCGTCCCTCTAAAAATCCTGTTTGCTGCCTCCTAGTATGCAGAGCTGCACACAATTGTACTGCATTTTGCTATCTTGTTACTACAGCGTAATAACCTACACTTGCATCCTATTCTGTCATACATGTAATCCAAAATGGTTCCTTAGCTCAGCCCAATCATTGAAAAAACTAAAGTAAAAGATAACTTAATGTATGCCTTTTAAAACCTAATCTATATCTTACTTCAAAAACCACCAAAACAGAGTAGGCAGTCCAAAATCTCAAATCTCTATAAAAACACAGGCAACATCCTATATCAGATCTGTGGTATATACAACATATATTTTATGCAGTAATGTCTTTATGGAGGGATTTCTGAACTCACAGTTTCTTGTTATTTTACACCGGTTTCGATGTCAGAGTTACAATTATTCTGTGTGGAGTTCCTCCATGTATTCCAGGTCCTTCTATATTAAGGGCAGGGTACATCGATATATTGTAATTTACAAAGGAGAAAAAAAGAAGCTTAATCCACCACCAAATAAAACAAAATTCTTTATTGAATAATATTAAAATCTCATAACATCACATAAAAATGATCCTCCCACAGTGAATAACAAGAGGGATAATATTATCGAAAGTTTGATAAAAATATACGGTAATAAATAGTGTATAAAGGTCACATATAATAGAACAGTTCCCAATATTGAATTTAAATACTCTATTATAATTTTCACTGCCTCATAAAATAGTTACATCTGGACCAATACACAAGTATATACCGGTACTATAGAGTAATGTCTAGGTAAATTACCCATGTTTATGTGTAGTCCATGTACCATCTAGTAAACCCCACGATACGAATTGCAAATAAATTGCTTCCTCAAGGGGTATAAAGTAACAGTTGCGCTGGTGTTTTAAATAGTATATACCACATATCAAATGTTCATCATTATCCAATCCAATACTAGTAACGTCCCACATGCGCACCTTATGCATCACCGGCTCCACTGCCCCACTTCCGGCATCCAAAGCGAAAGAGCGCATGTCCCGGTGCGCGCATTTCCAGGCACGCACACAATCACAAAGGAACACCGCAGCAGACCACAGGGCAAGCAGCCATCCGCACGGCGCATGCGCCTATCCAATATCCCATAAAGAAGACCCGATACAAAGTAATCCAATAATAAAGTAACAAATAGTAAACCAAATTAATGCACTACAAAACTAATTACTACAACATATAAATATTTAATACATGAGTGGTGACGTACCGCAGTCCCTCCTCCCCCGCACCCGGCAATCACACATGACCACGCACCGGTGCGCGCACATCCGGACATGCGCAGAAACATCCCGTGATGCCGACACAGACCAAAAAAGGGAAAAGCAGCACCCACCATGCATGCACACAAATAACAAATAAAATTCAATATTAAGGGACACCTAAGCTAACAATATACATCACAAACAAGTAAGTGTGAAGTGAGGAATACATGATTATAATATTAAGACTGACATAAAAGGCAGATACATGATTATAATATTAAAACTGACAAAAGCCAGATAATGATAAATAAAAATGTGATACAAAGTGAGAATAGAAGAAATACATCTAGAGTGGATATTATAAAATAAGTATATTTTTTAGACTATAGTAGTTAATATATATAATTACTAGTTATTATTATTATATTTATATATATATATATATGAGTTATATATCAGCTACATTATGATATATATATATATACATATATTCAAAGTGAACAATATCAAGTGCAATAATCAAAAAAATACAACGTGAATGGATAATAACAAAAAAATAATAACAATGATAACAACAACAACAACAATTTTTTTTTAGAATGTCCCATTTCTTCTATCTTCTTTCGAGAGTCTTCATTATCCCCAATGGTGTCATGGTATAGTCAAAAAGACAACTGGAAGCATTTCACACACAATCCATAAGGAAATACATATAGATCTATAAAAAAATTCATACAAATTATTAGCATCAATGAAAAACAACACAGATTAAAAGCAATAAAAATAACTAATGGGAAGTCTATAAGAAAGATGCAAAGTCAATTTTTTCATTCAAACCTATGGGTGCCATTGTATTCAAGGTTATGATCCATTTACATTCTTTCTGCTCTATAAGTTTCTTAACATTTCCACATCGAATGCCACTATGAATACAATCAATACCAATCACCTTAAAAGAAGTGGGGTCACCATTATGGTTTTTTAAAATATGGTTTGGAATAGTTTTCAATTGTGTGAATCCATACAATTTTCGCAGCCATGATGTTCTCTGACATGTTCTCTCGTTTCTCTCACGTTAGTTCCAATTGTCGTAAAAACCCAATCATACATTTAGGACAACCTCATGATGCCAAATACACCACATTAGTGGTACTACACAATATGTATTGCAGGATTTTATACATATGGTCACCTGTTGTTGTTTGAAAAGTTGTAGATCGGGACATGTTCTGACAAGCAAGGCAACACCACATGGAGAAAATCCAACTCTAGGTTTCACAGTCCCAAAGGGATTTTTCTTTTCAGGTATATAATGACTTTTAACTAAAAAATCTTTCAAATTACTGCACCTCCTTGCTGTCATTTAAAGGGTGATCAGTCAATGTTTTTCTCAAAGTTGGTTCAGTTTGGAGTATAGACCAGTGTATTGCAAGAATTTCCCTCATCATGGACCATTGGTTATTAAAGGTGGAAATAAACCTAGTATTATGGTCCTGAGATCTTTTCACATTTACCTGTAATGTTTTGTCTCTTGGAGTTTTCTTTGCTCTCAAATATCCTTTATTAATTATTCTCCGACTGTATCCTCTATCCTCAAACCTCCTCTTCAAATCACTCAATTGTTTTTCAAAATTCCCCTCATATGAACAAATCCTTCTCTTCCTAAGAAACTGACCAACCGGGATGGCCTTAACCGTTGATGGATTATGAAAGGATGCCACATGTAAAGGGTTCACAGAAATGCTTTTTCTATATACATCAGTTTGCAGATACCCCTCCTGATCCATCTCGATCAAGATGTCCTAAAACTTAACCCTACGTAAATCATATTTAAACGAAAGTTTAATGTTCAAAGAATTTTGGTTAAGTTCAATTCTAAAAGTTGATGTTCAGTACCCTGCCACACAAACAGAACGTCATCTATATAACGCATCCAACATTGGATATGGTCCACAGCATGCACCCCCTCATTGTGAAAAATCAATCTCTCCCAAAAACCTAGGTTGGCATATGAAGGGGAACATGCTGCATCCATCGCTGTACCTTGTTTTTGTACATAAAAAACACCTTTAAAGATAAATAGATTGTGTGTCAAGATAAACTGTAACAAATTTAAGATTAAATCATACATTTTGTCATCCAGGTTACTCGTCTCCAGGAAGAAACGGACTTCTCTTAGACTGTCCTCATGCCTAATACTGGCATAAAGTGACTCTACATCTGCAATAACCAAAAACATATCAGAATCCAGCATGATACCATCAAGACGTCTTAAGACGTCTGTAGTGTCTTTCACATATGATGGCAACGTCTCAACTAGATGTTAAATAGAAATCAACAAATTTGCAGATGGAATCACAGAGTCCACACATGGTGTTATGAGATTTTAATATTATTCAATAAAGAATTTTGTTTTATTTGATGGTGGATTGAGCTCCTTTTTTCTCCTTTGTAAATTATATGTTTTGGGAGTATTCTATCATTACTGCTTTTTTGGTTGCGGATGTTTGGGGCATTTTTTGTTAATAATTTCGATATATTGTGTCTGTATCTCACCCTTCTAGTCTTCAATCATGTCCATCATGGAGTAAATGCCCCAACAAGGGCGGCCTCAAGAAAATATCCCTATTTTACCCTGCAATAGCCCTATACCATAAGGCTTGAAAATAATGCATGATTTAAAAGAATCCTAATTTATTTTTCTTTCTCAACCTTCCCAACGTGTTTCCCCACATTTTACCATCAGGTAAAATGAATACCAAAAGAAATTGTATCCAATACAATAGTATAGAAATGTAAAAACAATACTTTATTAGATCTTATTATAAACAATAAAAAATATAACATTAACAGACAAAATCACACCCAAATAAAAAATATACCCAACTAATACCACTGAAACATAATGCTATACATCATATAGGTGATAACAGTATCAAAACATCACATAAATAAATACAAAACCATCAATTCAATACATCACCAAGGGTCAGCGGATTAGAGTGAACCAAAACACCCCGATGCGCGTTTCGCCTGCGCTTTCGCAAGGGGAATGATGGTGAGTTTCAAAAGAGGGCGCCATATATGTAGAAATTCCACCAATCCAATGTAAGCAAACATATTATGTAATACCCCCCAATAATTTAAAAACCCTAGAAATTTAATTAAAATAGAAAAAAACAACATAAATAAAAAAACAGAACAACCCGAGTCCATATATATTATGAAGACCCAATTGAATATGAAGTAAAAGAAAATCATACTTACAGCACTTAAAAATAACAAAAAAACTCTTTTGGGCAAACCAAACAGGAAGAAAGGCTGCAAATAAAAGGTCTTGGAACACAAAATTTTTTCCCCACTGCGGGAAGGAGCTCACAAGCTCCTTTTTTTTCCTTTGAAAATTATAGTTTTGGGAGTATTTTTATTAACTGCTTTTTTGGTTTTGGCTTTTTGGGGCTTTTTTTTGTTAAAAATTTCGAATATTGTGTCTGTATTCACCCCTTCTAGTCTTTCAATCGCCCCATCAGGGAGTAAATCCCCCAACAAGGGGGGGCCCAAAAGAAAATACCCCTATTTTCCCCCTGAAATACCCTATACATAAGGTTTGAAAAAAATGCATGTTTTTAAAGAATCCTTTTTTTTTTTTTCTAAACCTTTCCCATTTCCCATTTTTACCATCAGGTAAAATGGTTCATCAGGGGATGGATTACACAGGATAATCCAAGAGGCATAGATAAACCTTTATTCCCTTATGCCTGCATAACAACAATGGACTATTCACAGTTTAATGGACCTTTGGATCCACTTTTTGTAGAGTACCCAACCCTCATCACCTTCTATCTTAAATTTTAAAACTCCTCCCTTTTTGAGACTAAGAGGGACATGTATGATCGGAGGTTTTGCTGGTTTTCTGGTGTTTAATGCACCTCTCTGTGCCGGCTCCGCTGCCAATGCACCCCCTATGTGTCAGGCCATTAGGCGAAAGCTTCGCCAAAATTTGTAAGCGCCTAAATGAAGGGCTTGCTGTGGGGGTTTTTTGGGGGGGGGCACCAATTCGAAAAACACCAACCATTTTATGATACGGGTGGGGGAAAATGAGGTGCATTAAAGCCCAACGGCAACCCCATTTCAATGTGGTCGGGTTTTTCCAGGATCGAAGCTTGCACGATGATAGTGCACTTTGCACCGGCAACATTAGGCCAGTTTTTTTCCCGGGAAAAAACGGAAAAAAAGGGGTTTTGAAAACCCTTGATCTCATACATGTCGCCTTTTCATTCTCAGGGGCCATTTTAATGATTTGCCATCAATGCCATCATCAGAGCTTCTATGTGTGATCGGCATCTTCTCTGCCTTACTGCACATGTGTCCAACCACTTCATTTCTCTCTTCAGAGCAGTCTCTCCTTTCAAGCACCGTGCATGCTGCACATGCACCCAAACTATTCTTTGATAGGCCAAAGCAACACTCACAACACTCTCCTCAGAGCGGTATCTCCATTTGAGCATCGTGCATGCTGTGCATGACCCTGAAATGAACTACTTTGCTATAACGCTCTGTAGTAATATCCAACATCCATACAACACTTTAAACAACATCCCTTGAAGGCGTATTCCCCCCATTGTTTCTCCCCCTTGGGCCACATGTATGAAAACTGTTTAGGGCTAAAACTCACTTTTTTTGCCCCTGGTTTC